>LKTO01000114.1:0-111177 GCA_001399465.1 Hymenoscyphus scutula | reverse complement strand
GTGGAGGGATACGGGGGGGGAAGAGGCGGAGGATGTTATTGGGGTTGATCCGGGGCGTTTTAGTTGGGCGAGAGGCTTTGTTGGGGCTGTTAATCGGGTTAGGGGGACGGGTGATTTTTAGGGGGGGGGGGTTGATTCTTCTGGTTTTGGTATTTTGGAGCTTAGGGTTGGTTGGAGTTTTGTTGTCTATTTTTTTCTGGGATATACATTATGTGGGATATACAGAAGGGTTTGTGACTTTGAATCGAACTTCTTACCTGGTACAAGTAATGCTTCTTTCCGAAGGAATACTATATTGATAAAGCCATACCATCCCCTCTTTCTCCCGGAAGTAGATTGCTTATAAACGGAAATCGGAGCATGATTCTCTTCCTTGGTGTTTTCGGTATTTGGGTGACCCGATATTTACTGACTTGTCCATACTTTTGGATTATCCATTACTTACTAGGATATCCATGGTGCTAGTTGCTTGGTTTAACCGTTCGTGGAGGAAGGGTTCTACTACTACGCGAATTGAAACGTCCCAGGAGCACCAGTAGTAGTTCGCAACATCTAAGGAGCAGTCTTCACTTAGTAAGGTTCGTTCGCTCTTGAACATCTGATCAGAAACTAGTCGCCGTCGCAATACCGGTAGCGAAATGTCACGCCAAGTTCGCGACCACGCCAATTGCCCAGCCACCAGCCATCTGATACTCTGTCATCGTAAATCTCAACAACCACCACGACCACGACCACGACCACGATCTCTTCGTTCCATCGTTCGGATGAGCCTCACAGATGCTGGACGTGCACTACCAAGATTCAACTGAGCAGGGATGAATTGCCCGTGATCGCCAATGCGTGATTCCGGCCAAGACAGATCGAGTATCAGGATGCCTGTCACCAGGGATTTCTCCGTCGCCTGGGTGTTTGATACGATGTTTCCACGACGTTTGTTTTCCTCGTTCCTTCTTTGTTCTTTGCAGCGACTGTTTCGAGCTTGCTTGGTGAAGTTCAAATGAATGTCACGGCTATCTTTGGGAGAACTGCCATCCGATCGGAGAATTCGGACGGGAAAGAAAGAAAGCTTGACTCGCATCCCAAGGAAAATTATGGATTTCCAAAGTTGTGAGAAAAGGGGAACTTTATTCCTCTCACAAGTTTGAATTTCTTCAAACGATTTCCTTGAAGTTTCAAAGGATCTCCCCCATTTTTTCACGACAAAAAACAATGCGATCGTTATAGATCATCCCCTTTTCTGGATATCCCTCTGCCTCCTCTCTTCCATTGGGATCTTCGGTACCAGCCGATCCTTTGTTTGGGAAGCAGCACCATGAACAGCCGAGAAGGTTTACGTTTGATTTCCCCGACCTTTAGGTTTCAGCCGCCTTCCTCTAGGTCGTCCCCCTTTCCCGCCTTACTTGCCTTGTTTGTCAATCAAGATGATTGGTCCCCAGTCAAGGTCTGAACGTCGGTTCTAGTTTCTGGAGCAAGTCGTTTGATCTTCTCACCAGCGGTTTGATTTTCAGATGAGCCGATTTCCAAGTTTGGAGATATTTCCCGGCCTGTCAACCTGCTTTGAGGTCTCGTCCGGTGGGATTTGTGGAGTGATTCTGATGCTTAAGCCTCTCTTTGCCGATCTTCGATACTCTTCTTGTTTCCCCGGGCGTATGTCGTTTTTCATTTGCATGGGTTCCCCGTGTTTCTTGATATTTTGAGCCCCATTTTGTGCTTGGCTCGCCTCCTCTTCCCTGGCACTTTCTTGCACAGCTGCAACTCTACTCATTGGCCCGGTTTTTGTCCAAACGCCTTCTGTCTGTTCTAGGGATGTCATCCGGTCTCAACACCCGCTAACCAAATTGATGCACGTTGGGAAAGATGTTTGGAGATTGGAGTTGGGCTAACAAGCTCTCCATGAGGGATTTTCCTGTCCTCTCTGCAGGATGCTGTGTTTCATTGATCATGTAATCACGTTTTTGGTATGAGAGGTGATGTGCTCATCAACCTAGGCACGAGTTCAGGGGGGTTTTTCCTCTATACAGATATAATAGGATTCCTCTCCCACCAAAAAGAGTTCTTTCTTCTCCATCGTCCGGCACGTCTTCCCCATTCTACCTTTGTATTTCCCTTCTTCAATTCTTTTGATTCTCCAGCTGTGCTGTTATTATTCTATTCCAAATCTCATAATACATTATTCCCAACTTCAACCCTTCCATCACCTTTTCCGAATCCGACCGCCAATATGCAATTCACTCCTCTTATTCTTGTCCTTTCCGCATTCGTTGCCGTCAACACATCTCCAGTACCAGGCAACAATGGTCTGGAAGTCGCCAGAGATATCTCCTCCAACATCGTATATGACTTAGAGAGAAGACAAAAGAAAGGAGGAGCTGGCAAGGGCCCAGGAGCTGCTGCTGGAGGAGCCGTATGTCCTCTAAACATGTCTTAGAGAGAACTACACTGACAAACTACTAGGCCGCTGCTAAAGCACAAGCTAAGGGCGCCGCTGTGAGTTTCGTGTCATTCTAGAAGGATGGAATTGAAAGCTAATAACCGAAAGGCCGCCAATGGAGGTGCAGCAAACGCTGGAGGAGCTGGAGCAGCCGTGAGTACCCCCCAATTGTACATCAACTTTCCACTTTGTGCATATCCCATCGTACCCAAAAAACCTTGTCTCGAAGACTTTCAATTTCACGAGAGAGTCTGGCAAAACTGGAGATGGATGATTGCGCATCCTTGCAAAGGAACATAACTGACAGTGTCATTTTAGGCCGGAGGCAAGGCCAAAGGAGCTGCAGGAGTAAGTATTTTATTTCTGAGAGGATATAGTTGGTGACTAATACCCGAAAAAGGCAGCAGGTGCCAATGCTGATGCAGCGGCTGGCGGAGTAAGATTTCCCTTCTTTATCTCGTTACCAAAGAGAGCCTAGGACTAACAAATTTATAGGCAGCGGCAGTGAGTCTTCCCCGTCGACTTGTATAAGTGATTGATTCTTTACCTCGTCTGTGTCCAATTCTGCCAGATCAGCCGAACATGAAAGCCTGTGAACAGATAGAATCTGTTTCCGAGTTTCAAAACAGGGTTCGTGATTGTCTGAGCATCTGCTACACAGAATATTTTACGTGTCTGGCAGAATTGGAGATGGTCAAGATGGATCATCACATGGTGTTCTTTCGCTAGGAATTGCAACTGACAGTGTTCGATTAGGCGGCCGATGGAAAAGCTGCGGCTAAGGCAGTGAGTCAACTCTCTACCCACCACTGTGACAAAACTAACGATATTCAAGGCCAAGGCGGCTGATGCAGCAGCAGCAGGAGGTGCAGCAGGAGGTGCAGCGGTTCGTCAATCCCTACCCTGATAATCTCCGAATACACATACACTCGTCCCCTATCCTCAATCCTAGTTGTGGTTCCAAAAATACCAAGTGTTTACCCAGCCGCGTATTCAACTCGATACCTGAGGACGGTCGACACAATATCATAGGAAACATTTGCAGATGGTTCTGGTGGCTCAAATCTTGAGGAATATTGATTGGCTACTTCGACCTCGTTATAGTTTCCACTTATCCCATCGAACAAGAAGTTGCGAGTCACCGAACCTGTCTGGAACCGTTTCCTTAGATATCTTCACACCTTGCTTGTAATGGGTCTTCGAGCATGAGTCTAACGTTTTTCCAGGACGCGACAGCAGCAACAGCAGCAAAGAAAGCCAAGGGAGCCGCTAAGGCCGCCAAAGTAAGACACTCTCTTGAAATTTCATGATAACAACAGGCTAACAATTCTCTAGGCAAGCGCAGCTGTAAGAACTCTCTGATATCCAGCATTATACTAGATCAATCACTGACACACAGAAAGGCCGGGGCCGCCTCTACTGCAACTGCAGCAACTGGAGCAACTGTTAGTCTACACTCTCTTTACCCTTACCCTTACCCTTACTTCACTTGGCAACACTGCCCCCTTTTTGGGCGGATGCATCATGAGTCTGCTTCCCATGAGTCTTTTATTGCTCAGTATCGAGTCAACTGAACACTTTTGGTGCTGAAAAAATGGAGAAAGGGATATAGGTTCGACTTTCCAATCAGATGGTTTGTCGGACCTCACCTTTCAACCATTAGAAGTTTGAATGGCTAGAGCATAATTTTCAGCCATTCCCAATCGGGATATGAGTTCAAAAGTGTAGTCTATGGTTCATTCTTGGGACGCACTAACGGAATTATTCATCTCCCAAGTTTCTTCCAAACTCACCACCACACCTCGTATGTCTGAGACAAGAAACAACAAGCTAACTCTTGAAAAGGGTGCCACAGCCGCGAAAGGAGCCGCGAAAGCCAAAGGTGCAAAGGCTGCCAAAGCCTCAGCAGCACCAGCTGTACGTATCCTCCTACCTATCGCGTGATTCACATCGACGAATATTGGCTAATACGTTCTCCAGGCCGATGGTGCTGCTGCTGCTAAAAAGAAGGGTGCCGCAAACGACCCACTCGCAGCAGCTGTAAGTGATCAATCTCCTCCTTCCAAGAATTCGTCTTGATCTTGGATATCTATCTCCCGGGGTGTCTTCGACTTTAGTTGCGGACAAGTCTCGGAGGATCATAGACTCAAGGGTCCAGATTCTCCTCTACTTGGTTTTGAGCATGGAAAAGTCCGTGGGGATCCAAGTTAACACTTTGAAAACTGGATATCTCGAGGATCTGGCGATGAACTCCTACACCCGAGCTTGCCTTTCATGAAGAAGTCTCAGAGAACTAGACATCTTAGCATCTCTATCTCTCAGACCTCTCCATAGAAACCCACAACTCATCCCCATACCATGCCTGCTCCCCAAACTTCAATATCCACCCCCTCCTGGTCGTCTGTCACTATTTATCGACCACACGCTAACACACACCAGCAAGCAGCAGTCGAAGCCAACAACGCTGCCGTTGCAGCTGGCACAATCGCATAGAGGGGTATGTATCAAGGAATCATGGGGCGTCAATTTTGTGGGATCCGGTGAATCCACTGGGATGGAATTATATAAGGCGTATCAAAAGAAATACAATTTTTATTTTGGGGAATAGAATTTTGAGCGGTTGGGGTTTGTGATTTGGAACTTTGTGACATTGTGACATTGACTTTGAAGAATTAAGGAATATTTGATCACCCACATTCCATGGAAATGAATGCAGCTGTATTGATGTGCCGAATGGTTGGAAGATTTTTGCTAAACCCCTTTTCATATCCTCTTCATCTCTCAAACAAACACTACTACCACGCCAATTTTATAAGAGTAAAGTAGAGGGAGAGGATGAAGGTTCGTTTATTGAATGTGCATTGAATAGGGGGATTTCTAGAATTTCCGTCCAAAAGACGTGTCGGGCACGAACCCCTTGAAACTGACATTTGAAGACAAATGCTTGACGATCAGAGAAACTTCTGCTCTCTGGTCTGACATATCTTCAAACTTCGGTTTCTGGTGCTCCCTCCTAACTTCTAGGAATCAAAGACCGTGTTGGGAGATTAATGGACTGGAAGCATGGTTTCCGAAAACAAGCAATATGTCTTCCTGCGTATTGTTTTGTTAGCGAAGAGAGTGATTAAAAAGAAATAGTTAGCACTTGAACAAAAACCTTCAAGATAATAAAGTATTGTTGGAAGGAAAGAGCGGAATGTTCAATTTTGTGCGAATAGTCATCTACGATGGAGAGTTTTGGGCAATCTATTCTACTCCTTTGATGGACACTGATTTTTTTCACAGAAAAGTGATTGGAAGATTTTGGGCCTGTTTTCATCTTGCTACTTCACACTAAATCCATTTCCCTGTGATCTTTTTTCAGAACTAAAGCTAAATTGTTCTGATTTGATGATATTTTCTGTAAACAACTGAAGTACTCAAGGTGCTTGCTCAGATCAGATACCCGGATTTTCCTTTACGCATTCTCGTAAGTCAGGTCAGTTATCACAATTATCTCATTAGTTAGGAAAGAGTTCTGTTAGCGCAAGAATCTGAGAATTTGAAGCGCCTAATTCCAGGTTTTAGTTATTCAATCGAGCATAGTAAGAGAGGTTATTTAGCAGGAAACGAACCTTTTCCACCATGTCTAGTTGTTCTAATATTTTAACAATTATCGCAGATGCTTTTTTATCATGTAAGAGCTTTCATTAGTCAAGGCTTCCTCTCACAAACAAGGTACCATGACGTGAAGCGACACGATCTGCGGATCGGCGCCAAGCTCCTCGCTACGCTCCTTCCCCTTTTAGCGACGGCATGACCACACCTGGGTAATCGCCGCCAATCACATTGCCTTCCTTTCTACACAAACCTCGGTCGCCAGGATAGTCCCAAGTCAGAACTTCTTCCAGGGTAGCAAAACTTGCATCGTGGTAGAACAGATCGACTTGATTGGTATCTCCAGTCCAGGAACAGATCATGTTTGTTCATGACCTTCTCTTAAAAGTCAATCCGTGATGCAGAACAATGTAACATACCACAAGAACTGCATCATATGCTTCTTCTTGAGATGTTTAAAGACCGCGTCAATACGCAATTCCCAGTAATTCCTTTTCCTCATTCACATCACTTCGAACAATGGCTTTCCTCACTAAATTCTCGCATTTCTTGTTGCTAGCTTCTGTCGTCGTTGCAATTCCCATTTACAAGCGAGGAACGATCGCAAATGATAAAATAGTTGGATTACCGGAAAGTGTCCCGGCGGGAATATTGGGCGACGTTTATGAAGCATATCAACCTTTTCTTGATGTGTATAATGGATGCGTTCCTTTCCCCGCTGTTGATGTCAATGGAAATACAAAGTATGAGCACTCTTTGCTTTTCTTGTATCTCACATGCTAATAATTAACAGTGCGGGACTTGGCTTGACGAAAGGCGAGAATGAAGGATGTTCGAGCAGTCTCGGGCAGATTTATGCGAGGGCCACCGAATATAATGGAAGATACGCTATCATGTACTCTGTAAGTAAACCCCCTTTCCCAAGGAAAACCCAAATCCTTCAGAACTTACATCTGATTTTCCCAGTGGTATATGCCCAAAGACGAACCTTCCCCATTTCTTGGCCACCAGCACGAGTGGGAAGGCGTGATAGTGTGGCTTTCCAGCGGCACTTCTACCACCGCAAGCAACATTCTCGCCGTCTGTCCTTCGGCCCATGGAGAATGGAATTGCAGTAAGACTTTCTTTCTCAGTGGCACGGGACCATTGATTTCTTACTTTGGTATCTGGCCTGTGAATCACCAGATGGGAATGACCACGGCTGTTGGTGGCCAACAGCCTCTGGTTGCTTGGGAGAGTTTGTCTGCTGTTCAAAAGAATGCTCTGCAGACTACAGATTTTGGGGCAGCGACTGTGCCATTCAGAGACGCGAATTTTACAGGGAACCTTGCTATTGCTACATTTTAATTAGTGGAACTAGCGCCGAGGTCATTGAATCAGATATTATTGAAATTAAAATTGTTTCTTTTGATACGGATAGGGAGAGAATCTAAAGTTCATTTAGCGAACCCCTGATATAAACTCGGTCTGGTGAAACTCGCATGGTATACCCACCAATAGGCAACCAGAGACAATACTCCTGCTGGTTGAGAATTTCACCACCTCGGGGGGGACGTTTCTTAATTTTGTACCTTGAGAGAGGCTGGCTTTGGGTACCTTTCAAGTTCGAAACGTTTTCGGTGACAAGAATATTTTCTATAGTAAGAAGGTAGCCTGCTTTTCGCCTGCTTTCGAGGGATAGGAGAAGGAAGTATTGACTCTTGAGAGAAGGAGTGATTCTAGTTATGAGTAGAAGGAACCCCGAGTTAGACACAGCACCCAACCCCCTTTCTCTCTCACTTCTCTTTTACAGAATCGAAAATATTGAGTGGAGACCCTATTTTCATGCGCGAACCAACTCTACTCCAGAATCGACCCAAACCACATAAGACATTGAGACATTGCTTCTTATTGGAAAAGATCCAGACTCTATATATATCATCCCTTCTCAAAGTAACTACTCACCAACTTTCCTCGTAAAACCACTCTCCCGAAAAACAAGAGTCTCAAGTCCCCCTCCCCCCCCACGCACCCATTTTAAAACAAAGAAATATAACTCCATCATCTACTATCCTTTTGATACTCCCTTTAAATCCAAACCCCTTTTTATCCCCCAGTTACAAAGCTCAAGGAAAAGACACGCCAAATGAAAACACATACTCTACCTTAAAACCCGATCGATGTACGAATGAAACACTCACCCATCAACAATCAAGAAGA
The DNA here is from genome assembly GCA_001399465.1 of Hymenoscyphus scutula. Taxonomy (NCBI): domain Eukaryota; kingdom Fungi; phylum Ascomycota; class Leotiomycetes; order Helotiales; family Helotiaceae; genus Hymenoscyphus; species Hymenoscyphus scutula. The sequence goes on along the minus strand of LKTO01000114.1, from coordinate 102,950 downwards.
AAAAGCGGTTCTCCATGAAAATGAACAGAATATCAGTGAATGAGGTCCCGCTGGTAAAACATCATCACATTCTCTCATATCATCAAATAAAAACATTAACTTCCAATCTTCATCTCATCAAATACATTACCAAAAACTTTCGCACAATAAAATCAACTAAATCAACTTCCAACAAACGACCTAAAAACATGATTTATCCATCTCAAACATCCTCGTAACTTCCATCTCTCAAGTAAGCCGTCTAGTAAGCCACGATATAAACCACCAACCAACACCCCACCCATTTCAGCCCCCAAAAATCCACCCGATAAACTACTAACTAAGAAGTAAACTAAACCTAGCGGCCCAGGTCGAAACGATAAGTTATAATAAATTCTACTTCTCCGTAAATACTTCTAGAATAAAGTATATAGTAAGCTACGATAAGGTTCGGCATTTGGAATTCCATAGAATACCATTGGCCTCCCCTAGAAGATACCGTTCCAATAAAAAAAAAGGTAGAAGACATCTAGTGGAGAAATGGATTCTACCTGGGCATTTGGAATTCTATGGAATTGGTACACGTGACCCGAATTATTATTATTCTAGTCCGTTCAACCAATAGGAAGCCTAGCGGCCGTCTTAGTATTATAAGTATTATCTTAACAACACTATAAAATATAACCTTGTCTATTATGTTGCCTCTAAATTGAGAGTCTCGGTAGCATCTACTAGTTCTTTAACACGCTCTCTACTCTCTAACCTAATAACTTCTTTAATTTAACTGTATAATAATATGTGAAAAGACTAGTAGGATTCTACCTTGTTACTTATACTTATCGATTAGGGTATAATTAAGGAAGATATATTTACTAGGGTTTGATACTTCCAGTGATAGTACTTTTAGTTAAGCTTTCATTATTATTGAGGCACCGGATTTACTAGAAGAGGGTGATTAAACTAGTTTTGGGACTAATTTAGTACCAATTCTCACTTCTCCATACCGAATCTCTATAATCTTATTAGCTATATACTAACTCGCGTGCCTCTGGAATCCATGGAGTACCAGTGGACATTTCTGGAAGATATCCATTCCATATAAAAGTAGGCCTGGAAGATTTCCAGATGGAATGGAATCCATGGAATCCATGGAATTGATGGAATCGTCTTCCAGATGCCGAAGCTTGAGCTACGAGTAATCCACGGGTAAGCAATGGGTAAGCTAAGAGCAAGCTGTAGGTAAGCTACCAGCGCTTTACAGATAATCTATGAGTAAGCCAAGAGTAACCCGCTAGTAAGCTACATGAAAACCAAACAAGAACCAGCGAGTAAGCTAACGATCCTCCTGAAGTACTCAGGTGTAAAAAAATAAGAGTGAATACAATAAAGAACACAACAAAAAAAGGTAAAGAAAAAACCGTGGCAACAACCACCATACACGCAACATCCCAGATTCAATTAGAAAAAGGGTGTATTGCCTTTGCCTTGTATTAAAGCATCATTCATAAGATAGGAGTAAAGAGTCTTTTTATCTAAACCCAAACCAAAAGTGGGAAGTCATTTCCATTGAATCCACCAATCCACCAGGCCATCCTTCCACCAGTCCATCCATCCACATCCATTAAAAGGAGCAGAAACAAGCTTTAAGCTTCTAAATTCCATAAATAAAAATCTTATAATCCCCCGAGAGAGAAGACCACCCTCTCTACAAAGCATCCCTAACCACCTTATCCATCGCCTTAGCAAAGTACTCGACATTCCCCGTATTCAGTCCCGCCATCGAAATGCGTCCATTCTTAGTCATGTAAACATGTGCCGTCGCCCTCAGCTCCATGACCTGCTTCTCCGACAGACCAGTGTAGGAGAACATGCCAATCTGATCCGTGATGTGGTTCCACGTCCCGGGCGTCCCTAGTTCCTCGAGTTTACTTCGCAGCGCCTTTCGCATGCTGATGATCCGTCCCGACATAGTCCGTAGATTCTCCTCCCACTCCGCAAACAAAGCTTCGTCATTCAACACCAACCCCGCGATCCTCGCTCCATACGCAGGCGGATTCGAGATCTCCGACCGCTGAAGAATAGCCAGTTGTGACGAAATCCTCCCAATTGTCGCCTGTGAATCGGTTCCCGCGCCGGTAACGAAATGGAAACATCCCGCGCGCTCACCGTATAATCCAAAGTTCTTGGCAAAGGATTGAGCGACGCAGAGTTCGAAGCCTTGCTCGACAAAGTAGCGAACTGCCCAGGCGTCCTTTGCAAGATCTCCCGAGGCGAAACCTTGGTACGCGCAGTCGAAGAAGGGGAAGTGTGATTTTTGTTTTAGAAGCACGGCCAGTTCCTTCCATTGTTCTTGGGTGGGGTCCACTCCGGTGGGGTTATGAGCACAGGCGTGTAAGAGGATGATGCTACGGTCTGCAGCTTCAGCGATGGTCTTCTTCATTCCCTCAAAGTCAAGACCTTTTGTAGAGGCGGAGAAGTATGGGTAGGTGGCGATGGGGAGGCGGACATTGGAGAAGATTTGGTTGTGGTTGGCCCATGTCGGGTTGCTAAAGTAGACGGTTGGGTTTCCGGGGTAGAATTTCGAGAGGAAGAGACCTCCAAGATGAACGGCACCTGTGCCGGAGATGGTTTGGAGACTGCAGACTCTCTTCTCTGCAATAGCTGGAGAGTCGGCTCCTAGGATGAGCTTTGCGGCGGCGGAGGTGAAGCTGGAAAGACCGGCAATTGGGAGGTATTCGTGGTTCAACGCGGGGTCGTTTCGAAGAATCTCGTCGGCCTGGGGATAGCAGTTAGTATACCTCTCTTATACAATCTGCCAATTGATTTATACCTTTTTCACCACAGGTAGAACCCATGGTTTTGCATCGTCACCTCTGTAGGCACCGATACCGAGATCAACTTTTTTGTCAAAGGTATCAGCTCGATATGCGGCCATCAGACCGAAGAGGGGATCCTCTGGAGCTTGGGGAACGGCATCCGCCGAGAAACTGGTCGAGTTGGAAGGAGACATGTGTGCGGTTATGGTTTGCAGTCTAGAATTGGGAGAGGAAGAGGTTTTATGTGAGGATGAGGGTGTTCGTGCGGGATTATTGTGGTTTATTGTAATATTGGCAGTGTTTGAATTATCGTTTGAGGGAGCCATATCTGGCGGTGGAGTCATTCACTGGTGGACAGAATGCCGGTCGACGGGATCGGGGAAGTGAGCTGCTGTGGCCTGGGGAAAGAAGTGGGCTGACCCGGAGAAGTGATGCAGCGCAGGGCAACCTGGAGGAGCGCCCGCCGTGGGTGAGCGGGACTTTATATATTTTAGTAATGCACAGCTTCTGCTTGGATCCTCGTCATATTGGTAGAATACGCCGAGGTAGAAGTAGAATTGCCTAGATTCCCCTCCTCATCTTGCCCTCGGATAACTTCTCCAACAGATTATCGTCTTCACGCGCTGACAACAATTACGATTCATGGAGAGGGAGTGCTGAGAGCATGTGTCAAAAGACTTCCCCCGGGTTCAATCACGAGCACAGCAATCCTGCGGTGCCTGCATATCCTCATCCCGTCTCGGAATGTTGGTACTCACATGCAAAAAGCAAAAGCGCAGCTATTCGGAAAAGGAATATCCAAGAGTATCTATGATATCCCTCAAATAACTAAATCCCACATTACCAGAAAAAGACTCAGTCCACACGAAGCGTAGAAGACGTACTTGGCCGTGCTCTTCCGCTCCGCTGCTTTCTTGAGTTCTTTGTTTCCACCCCCAACGTTTTCCGTCGTCAGCAAGGAGTCTTCCACCAACTGAGTTATATGTTCGGATTGGGTAGCAAGATTATTGACGAGCTGAGTCTGGAGTTCGGATATTTCGACAAGGGATTTCTCAGCAGTTCTGGAATCAAGTTAATTCTCGCTCTTTTCACCAAAGATGCTCCTGCCACGTACCTCACTTGGTCCAGTTTACTCTCGTATAGTTTCAACATATCTTGGTTTTCCTTCTCAAACATTTGAATCTGCTCCTGCGACAATTCGGTTTCCGGATCCAGCTGTTGAGTCTCAATATGTGGAGCTGCGCTGGATCTGTAGCTGGTTGGGGGTACTGCAGCATTATCGAAACCTCCAAGCTCTGGCATATGCCCCACCTTGGAGTTTGCCAGAACACTCTTATTCTTTTCCACTTCTCGCAGTATACGTTTCTCCATCATCGCAGCCTGTATCCCTCCGCATACTTGTAGTTGCTGTCGTAAATACCACAATACGCTTTCCCGGTGTCCGCTGATCGCATTCGCTCTCGCCTCTTCAAGCTCTTGGTCTGAGGACTTTGTTTGTCCTGCTCCTCCTGCTGCCCATTTTCCTAGGGTTCCCAATCCCAATCGTGCGAATTTCTTGCGTGAGAGTGTCCTCTCCGTATCCTGCCGTAACTGCTCTGCATCTGCCAAATGTCGAATGCTGGCATTGAGCTCTCGAAGTAATTGTTTCGTTTCGGCATCAATCTCCTCTCTTTGCCGGTCTGTCAAAAAGTGCCATTGTTTTTCATTTCCAGATAATTTGGTTCTTCGTGGTGGTGGTGCGGTGGATAGATAGGATTGCCGTATCTTTTTGAGGTATGCGTTTAGTGAGGCAATATGGGAGTTCTGAAAAATAAAGTTAGACAGTTTAACGCGATCCCGATTGAAATACTAACAATCCTGTATGCTTCCTTTTGAAATTCGTCGATATTTTGAAGAGTCAAGGATGGCTTCGTGGTCGGTTTGGCATCGTGGCTTCTGAGAAGCTCGTCAAGGAGAGGAGTAAGGTCCGTCATGGGAATGGAGGCGCAGACTTTTGATCTTTGGAGGGTGAGAGATTCAGAGCAGCTCGCAACAGTATTCAAAGTAATGGGCGCGAACTTGGACGACCTATGATGCTAGAATTTAAGGCGCAAGGCTAGGCCAGCGCCAGTGAACATAAGTGTGGCGTTTCTTGTGGCTCAGCAAATGCTGTGCATGTCACGTGATACTTACGCAACGGGACTGAAAACAGAAGCAAAGGGTAAAATTAAAACAAACGTCAGAAAAAAATTGTAACTATCAAATACTGGTTAGTTGTAATTTATAATCTTGCAGTTTTTGTAATGTGCTTGCAGGTGATTTTATTAGCGCATTGAACATTCATGATCAAGCCGATCGGGAGGCTTCAGAGCTTGTTTTCTCGCCTCAACACATCGTGATACCTGACAGAACAAGATCAAAACTTACGAATATCCAATTGTTGAAAGAAACAGATACAAAATCTTCCAAATCTCCTCTTGGCCATGAGAAAAACCAAGCCCTTGACTGATAGGAGGTCATTCGGAATTAACAAATGATGGGGCTCATCGGCGCTCCGTCGAGCTTTCACTGATTGCCATCAACCTTCATCCGTTATCGCTCCACCGGATGACAAGTCCCGCAAAGATGGTGGCACCCATTGGCCACTGACCGCCATGTTTTTGGTGCCCCATCGTAGGATTAACGGGCCTCTGTGGATCCCGCTCGTCATTTCCACGCTACCGTAACATTAAATTCGATGTGAGTTGGGTGTGTTTTCTTTCTCCTTCCTCCCTCTTAAGAACTATGTGAAATTTCCCATGTCTTTTCGTCTTTTCGGCTTTTGCTTTTGTTTTGTTCTCTTGTTATGATATACGAACATCTCACGTTATGGTCGAGGGAAGTCAAATAGGAGCCGTTGGGAAGGTAGAGGAAGATGGAAGGACGATAGTAATTCGAGATACCGCCCCTCCAACACCAACGGAACAAACTCCGCCTCTTTCTCTCGAGACCACTCAAACTCCCCAAGAGGACGAGATACGAAATGAGGAATCTCAAAATGGCGGGCCGGACCTGGAACAATTGGCAGCTGTCACAACAGGACCTGTCTATTCCGCCTTTAGCGTCTGGAAGAAACGATATATTGTTATAATGGTCACTTGGGCAGCATTTCTGTCCCCCACTTCCGCCAATATTTACTTTCCAGCTCTCAATCCACTTCAGGTTGATCTCAATGTTGATACGAAACTCATCAATTTGACCCTCACTTCCTATATGATATTCCAAGGACTGGCACCGACGATTTTTGGGGACTTGGCAGATATGGCTGGAAGAAGACCGGCTTATATACTGGCATTTGTTATATATATGGGTGCCAATATTGGGCTGGCTTTGCAGGATAGCTATGCTGCTCTTTTTATATTGCGTTGCTTGCAAAGTACTGGAAGTAGTGGTGCAATTGCATTAGGTTTTGGTGTAGTTGCCGATATCTCATCTAGTGCCGAACGTGGGAATTACATGGGAATAGTTGGAGCAGGGACAATGATGGGGCCTGCGGTAGGGCCTGTCATTGGAGGTATTTTGGCACAATTCTTGGGATGGCGATCTATATTCTGGTTTCTCACCATCGTTGCTGGATGCTTTCTCATTCCATTTATTCTCACCGTTCCCGAAACAGGAAGAAACGTTGTTGGAAATGGATCAGTCCCACCCCAAGGTTGGAACATGACAGTCCTCGAGTGGTGGAGTCTCCGCAAGGAAGCAAATTCCGCCGACGGACTCTCAAGAACCAGAAGTGCTGAAGGCCGACGACTTCAACAAGCAGAACTAGCCCGAAAACGCCAACTCCGCTGGCCAAACCCCCTCAAAACAATCCACATCATCATGGAGAAAGACATGGCCGTAGTCCTAATCTACAACTCTCTAATCTACACGGCATTCTACGACATCATCGCCTCCATCCCCGAACTCTTCCAAGAAATCTACCACTTCAACGACCTCCAAATCGGACTCTGTTACATCCCCTTCGGTGTTGGCTGCGCCCTCGCGAGTTTCGCCAACGGCAAAATGCTCGATCGAAACTACAAACGAGTGGCAGCCCAAATAGGCTTCACAATCGACCGCAAGCGAGGCGACGACCTGAAAAACTTCCCTATCGAAAAAGCACGTTTGGACCTCATCTGGCCTCTTTTGGGCTTCGGACTCATCTGCATCCTCTGCTACGGCTGGGTTCTAGAAAAGAACGTCAACCTCGCTGCCCCCCTTATCCTTCAATTCCTCATCGGACTTACCGTCAATGGCGCGTTCAATATTTTAGGCACGTTGGTGGTGGATCTTTACCCGCAAAGTCCATCTACTGCGACCGCCGCAAACAATCTTGTGAGATGTCTTGTTGGAGCTGCTGGCACGGGGATAATCAGTATTATGCTTGAGAAGATGGGACGGGGGTGGTGTTTCACGTTCATTGCGCTGGTTTGTATTGCTACCATGCCGATGCTGTGGGTAGAGTTGAAGTGGGGACCTGTTTGGAGGGAGGAGAGGAGGGTGAGGATGGAGAAGAAGGAAAATGAGAGGATTGCGGAGGAGGCGAGGGAGATGGAGTCTAGTGAGAGTACGGGTGGTGGACTTGAGGGCAATGGGGAGGGAGAAAAGGTTTAATGCGTTATGAGTGCATTGTTTGGCGTTTTTTTGGGGGGATTGCATAGCGGTTGTTTTAGTTGTGTAGAAGTCTAGGAGATAAGATTTCGCGTAAATTGTAGATTGGAGATATCGCGTTACCTGAAATGGGGTTGGCAGGGTTTATTCACCAATTAAAAGGAATTCCAATTGTATACTTCGTTCATCATCTGACTTGGTACGGTACTTAAATGGGTATATATACTCTGAACGCTTGGACTTTTTTTAAGTAACTTGACTAATCTAAACAATTTGAATAATCAATTTAAACAAAGAGTTAAATAAATGGATATGAACTATACTCCATATTTCCCATTTCTAAGTATCATTGAAACAACTTAATTAGCCTAAACCTATTACCGAATTAAATCACACAATTGATCATCAGTAAAACACCGATACTCTAGAACTTACCAAACTTCCTCTAAGTACTTTTAATAATACAAATTCCAATATATGAATTGTTGAGTTTGGTGTAAAACTCAGGGTTGGTCCAAACATAAAAGTCGGGGAGTGTACTATACTGCAATTTAATAATAAGACAGTTAAGCGAAAGAGTAGATCAGGGAAGTTTCAAGAGGTGGAAGAGCTGATAGTAGTCCTCTACATATTTCAGCAAGTAGATAGAAAGCGGCTACCGTTCGCTTCCCGAAGCCGTCTTCGTCCTTCAGTTCTTCTCGCCCAAGTGGCATGTGTCCCAACTTGTGCTTGTGCCACAAACATGAATTCTGTCCTTCCGCCCCAGCAGGCCGGGTTCTGATATCAGTTGTGATCAGACCTGTTGATTCATGGTCCTGAACCATCTTCAGAACGTCACTGAAGAGGTCTTTGTCCTCTTTTGCGTATTCCCAGATCTCCTCAGTTATCGCCGCCCAACCGTCCTCCGATAGGCTATAATAAGTATCGCATTGAATCTCGAACTTCTTCGCATATAACGTGCAGGCATACCACCTGAGATTTGAAGCGCGTGGTGTGTTTTGACAGACACAGAAGAGAAGGCGAGGTTCGATGTAGAAATCGTAAGCGTAAGATACGTCTTGGATGGCATCAATCGTCATATCCATCAAGGATATAACACAGATCTTCTCCGCAATGACTAGAGTAAGGAATATCAGCATTTGGCCGAAGCATGGTTGTTCTTTCGAATATCTGCGCTTACTGTAGAGATCATGCAGACTTTCAAGGTGAGCCTTGGTATCAATTCTCTCCACGACGCCGTGATAGAGCAAATTCGTAAACAAAAACATTGCCTCGGGGTTCTCCTCAGGCAACTCCATCGTTCCATCTCGTTCTTTGAAGTTGCCTTCAAACTCTTTTTGGAAGAATGGTATGGTGCAGATGAGCTTCTTGTGAAAGATGAGCTCCTGTCGAGTCGAGCCGACGAAAAGGCTGATTGGCTCTTTGCCCAAACAGCTATATAACGCGTTAATGTCTATATTAGGAATTATAATTGAGGTAATAGCCCTCCCAAGCCGAGTTATGGCCCAAGTCCGTTCCGTATTCGCTAGGCTGTGTCGACTAAATATTCTGCTGGGGAATTCTATAAGTGAGTTGTAAATTAAGTGATAAAAGCACATCAATCTTTCACTATAGTTGTCGCTCTAACAAAACTTGCAACGTCCCGTCTTCATCTTCTACTCTCGAGTATTTGACCTTGAACCCGGACGCCCAAGTATCCAACTCCCCGTTATCCCCATTGCCTAACTTTCTCATGACTTCATGGTGATCCCGCAGTCCCACCACACTGTCAACTATAAGTCTCACCGCGTCCACTTTCCGATGAGCATGAGCGGATTGTGACTTTCTAACATACATCGCCATGGAACCGGTGACTATGCTAGCACCCAATAGACACAGTAGTCCCACCAAAAGAATAGTCGGAACATATGTGATACGATAGTACTCCTGTGTCATTATCCCTGTGACCTTGACGAAGAACTGGGGTGGGTTATGAGCAGCGCTCTCGTTCAACGCCGCGACCTCATACAGGATACGCTGAGCTTCACCAGAAGCGTACAGAAATCTCGTGGCGAAGTCTGTGAAGGACTCCTTTATGTCCAATGCTGGACCAAGACCTCCGATGATAGCCCCAGGAGCATGGAAATTGAGTGACGTCGTTTGGAAATGGCCGAGCATTGAGCGGATGTTGACCTTTTTTTGGTTCTCTGGAAAGTGAGCAGAGGTGGCAATCCAACTTTTACTTCCATCGTTTGCACCCGAAGCACGGGTATAGTTGGCTAAACCATCTTCTCGAAAGAGCGAGCATCGTATACCACTTACAGACATTGTTTGTTGTGTCCCAGTGAACCCCATGTCAGACATATTGAAAGCACGATAGGGAACATCCCCATATATGGATGGCGTGATTTTGTGACTCAAATTGAAGCGATTTAGACGTCCTAGATACACCTCATGAAAGTCCAGACTGAAGCCCACGTAAGAATAATCGTCACCGTTTCCTGTTTGCATATTTTTTGGAACTCCAGGGTAGTTGGCTTGAAACAATGTCCTGTTGGATGTCGTCGTAGTGTTGAGCATGAGCGATATTTGGGTGTTCAAAACTGAGAGAGGCTGTAATATGCCCAACGAGTCTACGGGTAGGTCTGGCGAGCAGACAACGGAAAGCCGAGAAGCAGGTACATCATGGAGCTTGATGACATTGAGTGGAAGGGCACCTAATGACTGGGAGGTTGCATTGATGTTGATATATGTACCGTTGGATAGTCTGGGAGCGGCGGTCTCGAAACTTAGTTCGGTGAGGAGGGCTACCATTTGCTTTGCGGCTTCGACATTTTGTGTGGTAGTGAAATCGTAGAGACTCAGATGGTAAAAATCATTCTTAACACCACCAATGGAAGAAGCATCGAAAGCAGCATCACTTTGCAATCGTAAGGTGTTCAAGGGTGAACTATCGTCTTCCGTGTAGGCTTGGTATGCGATAACGTTGCTTAATGCGGATCGCGATACAGCTGAAAATAAAGTAAGCAATGCAAAGAGCAGTAGTCGAGAGTTTCGCCCTTGGAGTAAATCTCGAAAGTTGACCAGGTCGTAACTTCCAGCAGAGGTTTTGCTCGCGGCGACAAGTGTTCGAAATGGTACTGCTCTGTCATGTCCTTGCTCGTTCACTGCTGACACGCGTGCGCTCTCGAATAATATATAGTTCACGATTGCCATGAATAGAGGTGCAAGTATGGCTCCCGTGATAACATCAATTCCTTTTGCTTGCCCTAGGCTGAAACGTCCGCCAATCTTTTCGCCCGCAAATGTGTTGAAAATACGCGGATTCAGTCCGACCACCCCAAGCCATACACTGAGCGTAATGAGCGGGATGGCTGCTAAGAGAAAGACTTGAGTAGCAGACCATTGACCAGCTTTCTTTGGCTGGTGTAAGGTGGTGAAGGAGATTGGTTCAACAGCGGAACCCAGGCCATCGGTTGGGAGCAAATGATCGTGAGATTCGGCAGTCGGATCATTATGGGGTGTATGTTTAGGCTCTGCTGGATGAGGATGTACGCTGGGGGTCATGATGTAAACGTATATATGTGTAAAGAGATAAAATGTAAACCGTCTACCTAGAGCAAGGAAATAATGCAGCTTATAGGAAGTTCCAGCCCCCGGTCCGTGCTGTTCAGCTACTCTTAAGTTGTGTTTAGCTCAGAAGTTTACATTGGCCTGACCACTAGAAAGCAAGATCCTGACTCAAGTTATTGATCAGGACTTGTTTGACCTCGACACAGCTTTTAGAGTGTTTCTAGACTTTCACGTGCGTTACACCACTGAAAAGTAAGATGATGACTTTCTATTATTTCTACGTAAGGTTTCTAATCTACGTTAGAATAGCCTCTATTATTAAAAAAAGAAGAATAAGAGATAAAAATAGAAGAGTAGAAGTGATTATAGCTACTATAGAAGTTTGTACTTATTCTTATTACTATTAAAATCACCTATAAAAGTTACTCTAGTATACCTCTAAGTTATCTAAAATTAGTTAGATAGAAGAATTAATTATAAATTGTAAGTAGTTTCGCGGTTACGCTTTCTAGTTAGTATAGTTCTTATAATTATAGACTAGTCTAGAATCTTTAGACTAAGTAAAATAGAAGAGGTAATCTAGGTTAAAAGCTTAAATAGAGAGAATAAAATATAGAAAAGAGTATTATATATATAGAAGTTTTAAAATTAGTATCGATATATCTATATTTAGCTAGGTTAGTAGATAGAAGTAGAGAGATCTATCTCTAGATTATTTCCTTATTATAAATCTAAATTATAGATTTCTTAGAAATAGCTCTACTAGATATCTTTAGTAAGATATTTTATCTAGCTTAGAGTCTTAGCTACTCTATTTTTCTCCTCTAAAAAATAGCTTATTACTATATTCGTTTTTATACTCTTTTCGAGTTATCTTTTAACTCTATTATTTTTTTAACTAATATCTAAATCTTTTTAGATTAAGTTATAATTTAATTTAAAGAGTATTTAAAATAATTTTTTAAGTAATTTTTAGTACTAGCTTTATCTTATATTAAAGTTATACTATAAGAACTAGGTTGTTAGTTAGTAGAGTAAACTTAAGAGTATATATTTTAGACTATATTTAGATATCTATTGTCTAAAAGAAAACAGAGGGTTTTAGCGCTAGTAATAAGTAGATAAGATACTAATTTTTAGTTCTTATTAACTTAGTAATAGAAAATACTTCTATCATCTTTTTAAATCTGAATTTAAATAGTAGTATAGAAATTTATAATATCCTCTATATTATTTTTATTCCTATATCTCTACTTCTTTAATTAAATTATCATTATATTTTCACTAAGTATATTCATCTACTTTAAATACTTTAATCTATTTATCCTCTCGTAACTTAAATCTTTTATTAAGTTAATTATAAAAACACATTTGTCTAATAGAATATCAAATATAAAATTTTAAGTTAAAGACAATTACTCAGGCTAGTCTAATAAACATTCTCCCCAGAATAGAGATGCGACGAAAATAAATTAACCAAAAACAATACAAGTGTTATAGCTCCCTTCTCCTACTTCAAATCTTCTTTTAAGCTCGAAAAATGTTTCCTTTCATCTAACCTTCCGCGTAGCCTTTCTATGTTTTAGAGTTATAGTTTTCGGGCCTAATCCCGCTGGTGAGAATAATTGTATAGTAACCTTTTTTCTTCTAGGGGCAGCGAGGCATTTTGTCTAGCCAGCGCTACATCTCCCCTACTTATCTTTCCACCTATTCTTCTCTCCTGATAGTAAATACCTTAAAGTAAAACCGTAGAAAGAGTGATAAAGAAAGTACGCACATGTTAGAACAACGCAATCCCCTAGCTTCCCCAATAAGAACAGATGAAAAAACCACTTGACATCACTTAGAGTAACTGGGGTTGAGTAGTGTAAAAAATAGTTACTATACTGGAATTATTCCGAGTATGAAGTTGTGGTGGAATGTCCATTGCTGTGGAATTTAATGACCTGTATTAAAGGAGGTTGAGAAGAAAACTGAACTAAATGTGTTTAATTTCGTTTCTAATGAAAGAGGGCTTCTTAAATTATCGGGGGTTGACTACTTTTTTGCTTTTCTGGTATTAAATAGCTCGACCTTAGTATTACTTCTTCTCCCGGCCATTTGAATCGACTTTAGCCTCTTTTGTTCTCTCTGTATTTGTCTTCTCGAGTGGTCTGATGACAACTTACACCTCTAAAATTCTTTTAGAGGGGACTCTTAGTGTTTGCTTAGCATAGAATTTAGGTTTGCTTGTTCCCCAGGACAGTGAGAAATAAAGCCGCATATTTTGGCACTCAAGTTTGGGGTTTTTGCAAAAGGAATGGCATTCTTAAAACTACTTGGGATCAATGATTGTGTTGGTTTAGCTTCCAGGGAAGTCTTCCGGGTCTTCATTCTTTTTCTTAGACATCTAGATTCTCCGTCAGTTTTTAGAAGAAAGTTTCTAGTAGAAAGCGGAGACATACCAGAAAGGTACGCAGCAAGTTAAAGGTCGTCCTAGTCAAAAGCTCGTTTCCGCTTCTTGAGCAGCTTTTCGAGGTGTTCAAGATAGGAATCTTCATTGTCTTGTCCACTACTGTTGTGGGGTACGCGTGACCTGGCTTCTGTATATATTCCTGGCTCAGAATCCTCTGATTTCAACTTCTTCCCGTTAAGCCACACTACAAAAGCCCGGGACTTTCTCATTTCTCTTGCCATGGATACTTCTTCGCCCTCCCAATAATGGACTACCTTTGCCAAATGGCATATCTCATTATTTCGGTGCCTGTGAAATGAGCATTGATTTTCCTCATTACGCTCTCTCATGTCAGAACTTGTCACGCTTGATCTTCATGACAAAATCCGTGAAAAGGTCTTGGTCTTGTTTTGCGATTCCCCATAACTCTTTGATCTTGCCTGTTTGGCCTTGTACGCTATCCATGCTGTAAGCGTATAACTCTAGAGCCCAAGCACGCAACTTCGAGTTATGGATCGTATTTTTGTAGACATGTGAGATGAGTTTCGGCTCGATGTAGCGGTCGTACACAAAGTGTGTGTCTTGGATGGCATCGATTGTCTGGTCCATCAATTTTCCCTCGCAAATCTTGTCCGCGAAGATGTACAAGTCGTAAAGGGCTTCAAGGTGAATTTGTGTGTTTGAAATCCAGACTTCGCCTCTGTAGAGCCAATCTGCGAATAACGAAACCGCTTGGGTATTCTCTTCCAAAAGCTCCATGTTTCCATCCTGCTCCCTGAAGCCACTTTGGAATGCTTTCTGGAACCAAGGGACAGTGCAAATGAGTTGTTTGTGGATGGTGTATTTTTGGCGAGTTGGACCAACGATCAAGGTTACGAATTCGTTTCCGAGAGTACTGTTGGGGTATTAGTTATGAGGAAGGTGTGTTGAAGGGACAAACTTCCCTTTTCAAATCCCTGGTGTACAACCTGTTAGTGCCGAGTGCGACGCCTTCACCTTCAGGTTGAGATGTTTTGGTGCGGCGAGGTGGAGGCATGTTTCCGGGTGGGCGTATGCGTCTGACTGCGTCTTGGTGGTCTTCAAAGAACAGATTCTGGAGCTCATCTGGCATTAAACCTATATTTCCAAATTCGAGTCCTTGTTTGACAATTGTGCGAACTTGTTTGCTATAACTTTGGGAGTGAATACGGGTCTAACCTAATTGGGAGGAGGGCTCGTGGCAGAAAGGTGTTGGTAGGCTCATCTTATTCGAAAGCGGTGTAGAGGTTCGTGGCTAACACTTACCAAGAAAGAAGGAAAGTACTTTTCCTCGCGTGCGATACACAAAAGGATTATAGGAATCGCGAAAACATGAACCTCGCCTGTTTGTGATCCTTCCAAGAAGCTAGGAAGCCTAGCCGTGGGTAGGAAATAGTCTTTGTATGTGATTTAGGTTGTGATTCTACTTTGTGTTGGCTATACAATATTCGAGTATAAGATACTAGAACAAGCTCCACAAACGATACTCAGTTCCATCGATCTTTTGGGAAAACAAAAATCTCACTGGGGTTCAACTATGGAGTATTGATCTAGGTCAATTGATGGTAGATCGACTCGCTGGGTTGTCAAATTCTCAGTCGAACTAATGAGTCCAGGAGAATCTAAGAGTCCAAGCATCTTCCTTCAGTGCTACCTTTATTCACGTAGTATTACTGATTTTTTAACCATTGTCTAACGAACAAGATAAGTTTCATAACCATGGGTTACTAGAACAGAGTAAAGGGTTTGTACTGTACGTTTGTTGATGTGGGCTCGTGTGCTGAGGTTCATTGTCCACACGTACCCCAAAATGAGAGGCTTCGCACCTGCTTGGCTTTATACAACAATTGAAAACATCTATTATCCCTAGTTGGAAGACTGGGACTTCTTAATCAATGCGTAGAGACCTCTCAAGTAGAACCTTTTAGGCCTTTCCTGAAGCAATCTCCGCGTGGCCCTTTTTAATCCCCAACCGCTTCGCCTCATCATCCACAATCCCGGGAATCTCCTCACTCAAACTCTTCCCCTTCGGACTCCATCCCAAATACTTCCTCGCTCTCTTCGCAAATCCCTTAGAGTTCAACCCCCAAGATAAAGCCTCGAATCCAGCAAACTCTTTTGCTTCCTCGACCCCCATAGGTTTAACCTCCTTTTCCTTGATATATCCCTTTTCGAAAGCCACTTGGCCAATTTGCTTGGAAACTTGTCCCCAAACGTGGTGTCCATTTTCAGCAAGGAAATAACCCTCCTTTCCCCACAGGTGAGCGTCTAATTCTGGTTTGCGTTCAATTGCGGCTTCGGTGAGGAGAACAAAGAGGGAAGCGAGGTCGTGAACGTGAACGTTATCCCATTCCGTGAGGCCTTTCCCGAGTTGTGGCGCTTGTCCATGTTTCAGGGTTCCCTCTGTGAGAGAGTAGACCTGTCTGCTGCGCTGATTTGATGGTCCTCTGCCTTTGCCGTAGATGGTTGGTGGACAAAGTATTGCAGTTTTAACGATAGGAGATGAAGCTTCGAGGACAATCTTATCGACATCACGATGGAAAGCAGAATCGGGCAGAGATGTTAAATCCTCAACCCGGTCGAGATCATCATATGGTTGTTGAGAAGGTGCTTCGCCGTAAGTTTGGGTTTCCATGTCTTTCCAGCACAGGATGCCGGTGCCTGAGGTATGGAGCCAGAATCCGGGTTTTTCTTTGGTGTGCCCTGCAGCTATTCCCTTTGCGATTGCACGGGCTGCTCCTGCATGATCTGAAGCATCGGCAGTGTCTAGAAATCCTTTCATTAGTCCAATATCTCAGGTCGAAAAGACTTAGGTAACGTACGAAGGACAATATCAGCTCCCGCGCTCTCCTTCTCTAACAACTCAGAATCATCGAGAGTTCCATAAACCAGTCGCGTTATGGGGAATGCAGCAGCAATTAGAGCACCCTTTTCGGAATTTCGTACTAGTGCAGAGTATTCATATTCAGGATGTGCTTTTTGAAGCGCAAAGAAAGCGTCTCCTCCAATGTAACCAGTCGTGCCTGTGCTAAACCAAAAATCATCAGCATTGCTATACCATAGCACGCTCATACTCACATGAAAATTTTAGTCGTCATTGTGAAATTGATTCTGCGTTGTGGTTTTTGTCAGAGAAGATCAAGATGTAGCTGTTTTATTTGTTCCAAGAAGAAAGTGGGGTTCATTTATGTATGACGTGTGGATAAACGGGATTGGTCATTGGTCCCACCAGCTTACTCGAGTACCACTCAGCCTGCTATTAAATAACACTACCTAGGTAGATTTTGATTCTGAGAAGTGAATACAAGTACCAAATCATGCATATTCGACTTGTAGGCAGGAAGGTCATGCACTAACTTTTGAAAAAAGTGGAAGATCGCGAGCAAATACCTCTGGGAAGACGTTTCCGCATTTGCTACACTGCGCCACAATTAATAATGGATTTTGAAAACACAGAGGATAGTTTTGTAACCTTCAAAAATGTAGAATTAAAACTACTTAGCTCTTCCTCAGTAAGCGAGGTCACCTCAAGTCTCTCAAGCTTATTTTCTTTTCCCCGCACTAGAAGTAAGATATCCACAATCCTGGGCCCAAAGGATAGTATTTGATTTGAAGAGTAAAAAGCAACACATTTTGCAATGTAGTCTTGATAATGAAAGAGGTGATGTCGTATTTTTCTTGTCTAAAGTCGAGGTATCGTGGAACCTAACAGAGCAAAAATTGCTCGCGATTTTTAAATCGTGTTCTCGCCTCTAGGCTTACTTGCTTTCGGCTAGTCCTGATTCTGAGTAAAAGGAATCGTTAGCGAGAAAGAGGGGGTGCAATATTGTCACCCCGTAGTTCTTGTTCTTCCTTAGTTGCAAGGGTCTCAAAATGAATAATATTTCGCTTCCTCTTACAAGGACTACTGCAAAATCACCTCTTCCACCCGCATTTCTTCCCTCCTTACAATTCGCAAAAGCCATCAGACCAAGAAATGCATTCCCAAATATGATATAATCCATCCAACACCCCTTCTTCTTCATTCCTCCAAGTAAAAAAAGAGGGTGTGACATCACCAAGCCTCAACAACCAACCCACCAACCCCACCATCATTCCATACACACAACATCCTCTCCCCCTCCTCAAACCAAGACCTGAGTTCCACCTTTCAATAACGCCATCCACCCAACAGCCTCCGATATCGGGACCCCTCCTATTTGCCAAGTACCTAGGTACATGTCCACACCCTTCAAATCCACAAATATAGAGATCCACAACACCCGTAAATCCATCGCAGAGACTAGCATCTTCTCCCCGTCAAAAAATCCCCAGAGTGTTAAATAACAGTAACTCGAAAGGTGGATAGAGATGTACACCGCTTTGCGCGTATTACTAACCCTAAATATATCTGTGAGAAGTTGATAACTTTCTTCTTACGTACCCGTAGATTTTGTTGGGACGCGGAAATCGCATCGAAGCCTTTCTTGACCTAAGAACAGCGGAAAATAAAGTAACAGCAAAACAAGACCACGAGGCATGAGAGAGAAAGCAAGGAAAGACTCTTTTAGAACACCATCAACGAAGAAATCAAAATAAGAGTAAGAGGCAAGAACATAGAAGAAAAATCAACATTTCCATTCTCCCAACACAAAAAGAAAAAACCTCAAAGTCCAAAAAAGACAAGTATTTCCCCACAAAATCCTATGTACAAGAAAAAGAAACCCCCATCCCCCAACTATATCCGCTTTCATGAGAGCTTTTATAACGCCCAGCATGATACGCTTTATATCCAAGTAACTCAACCCCCCAATCACAAATACCCCCCACATCTAAGCCCATCACAAAAAACCACCTCTCCCCTCTCCAATACACACCATTCTACTCCTCACTCCTCAAAAATAACACTAGTAACAGCCCCCAACCCCTCCTTACTAGCCACAATCTTGCCAAAAACCCCCGTCTTAACATCCCGCTCAATAATCACGAAACGATCGCTATTCTGCAACCCAACGCCGGCGAGAGTTCCCGCTTTATTGAGGGAGAACTGTCTAGGGGTCGATCCCCCAGCGGGAGAAGACTTTACGAAGGTGAGTTTTCCAGTGGCGGGATCAATGGACCAGGTTTGCAGGGTGTCGGATGGGAGGGCGGTGGTGTTGGTGGTATCCGGGTTGGGGACGCTGAGGAAAGAAGCATTTCGGGTGGAGGTGTGGAAGAATTTGTTGTCGTGCTGGGAAGTGTGTTAGTATGAGATGATTCATTTAAAGGGGAAGAGGGAGGAGCATACGCTTAAGATTCCCTCGGCGGCTGCGGTGCCATCTGGTGCGGAGATGTTTCCTAGGATTCCGGCGCTCTCGATTAACTCGAAATCCAAGGATGTACCGTAACCGTAGATGACTTTGTAGCTCGAAACGGTGTTTGCCAATTCCGAGACGAGAAAGAAATAAATGGGCTCGTCCTTGGATGTGACGGTGGTGTTGGGCAGCGACTTAGGAGTGTAGAAAGCACCGTGACGGGGCCCGATACCTGGGATTGTGCCGAAGGGTATTTCCTCTGTGAGCTTGGAGGTTTTGGAATCGATGGAGAAGACGCGGAGGAGATCTGAGCCGAGATCTGGTGCAACAACTGTTATAAGGTTAGTATTTACATTAATCAAGATAGAAATCAGTTTTGAAGGTCACGAGACTTTGCGGGAAAGTCGGGAATTGAGATGTAAACATCCAACAACTCCCCAAGATGCGGAGAAAGGATTTCAAACCAAAGGAATACTTACTGAATTTACCAGTGGGATCCAAAATCACTTCATGAGGATGAGGTTTATCTTGACGATCTGGGACTTTTCCAGGGCCGTCTTGGGTGAAGAAGAAGTTGCCAAGGGCTTCCAGTGAGCCATTAGCCGTTACGGCGAATGACGTTATAGATTGACTCCCACTATCTGAAAGTTAGCATTGACAGAATTGCAAGACTCGAGTGGACACTTACTAATTAGCTATAGCTAGTCCCTTCCCTTCGTTGTATGAAACGGTGCTCACTGGCCCCGCAGGGATAGTATAATTAGTAACAAACTCTAAAGCACCGTTTTTGGCGACCTTGAGAACATCGATAGATCCATTTGTTCCAACCCAGAACTCGTTCAAAGAGTAGACGACCTTCTTGTCAGCCCTGTACTCTAACCAGGATGGTTGTGGTGCAGAACCATTCAGGACCCCCAGCTGCTTGAGTGTGTAGTTGCCAGCACCAGCTTTATCCAACGAGAAACTGGTGATGGCTCCTGCATATGAAGAGACATGCACATTAACACAAGCAGCTGAAGCTACCAGACTCGCCGCTGGCAAAGTCCGTAAGAGGTTGAAATGCATGTTGGGATAGAGTGCAGATGCGAAAACAGAGTTGGCAAATAACAAAGTGAAAGACGAGAGAGAAGTAAAGAAGGTAGGGAGTGTAACGAGAGAGTGCCACATGGCGAGAGAGTCACCCTTTTAATAATAGTTTTCCTGTTGGTAAGGAATGGATACCGCAATAAGGTTCATCCTCTTTGATCTGAGGATGGGATGCCCAGAAGGTGCCCAGCCCAGAGGTCCGAGAAATTGGCACCTGCACTTGCTGGGTCGGTTGGTCGGGATGGCCTTATGGGTAGAGTCAAATCAACAGCCCAGGGCCTGCAGGCTGTATGTAAGAAATGGCAGTCAGCGTTGGTGTTTGCTGCCGAGTAGAAGTTGTCTACCGGGTAGGTATTGTAAGACTCAGAAGGCGAGAGGCGAGAGGCGAGAGGCGAGCGACCAGCGTTTGAGCCTGTTGTTGACTGGGTCAATATCTCTTACAACGTAGTACCACTGCGGAATGGCGCAGCTGATCTAGTGATCTTCGAAAGAACAGCCTCCTGCACAACCCGGACGGATGCAGGCACAAAAGAGGGAGACGAGGGACCCGGATTGATCGGATTAATCGACGGCGACGCGGGCCCTGGACCTGGCCTGCTTGGAGAAAGGAGGCTCCAGGGAAAGGAGGGAGGGGTTACTACAGGAAATCTCGGTCGGTTTTGCAGTCCAGCTGGAGGAAAATTTGAAGGTTGGTGTTGGGAAAGGAGATGTGCGGGGTTTCGTGGAGCTTGCAGATGGTTTAAGATGCCGGCGGGTAAATGACAAGGACTGGCGATGCTAGCTCGAGGATGTAATGCTTGCACCCAGGATGAAGCCTCAAAGATGCTTGGCTTGCTAGGTACTGGACGGAATCGTAGCGGTGGGATATGTAGTGTTCGTTTCGAAACACGATGCGGCTATGCTGGCCTAGTTTGGTGTGGTGTGGCTTGTGAAGTTTGTTCTCAAGAGTTTGTGATCACGAACAGGTCGTGGGAGGCCAGAGGAATTTTATATAGTTGCAGGTTGGAGGATATGACTGTCAAGAATGACCTGCGAAACAATCACAAAGAGACCCCTTTTCAAGTTTCGTCAGTCATCTATAAATCATCTTGAAGGAGCTGACATTCAAGGATTATGATTATGGACCAATCGTCAATATCACTTCATTCCTGATTGTTCTAAACATTATCCCCAAGTTTCGAAAATATACTCCTACATAAATCCTCCTCCTTTTTGTCGATCACAATAGTGAAGCACTCAATTATCCTCGTCCAATCGCTTTCTTGGGAAGCAAATGCATGTCAATTGCACAAGCATTCATCCTCCTCGCGAATCACCATCCACGCATGCAGTCAACGGCAAACACTCGAATGTCGTTAGTTTACACCAAAGTTCGTGATTTCCATTATATATCTTAGCAGCCCGTGTCGTATACAATAATACCCTGATGAGCCGGATTACCCAAAGTACCCGGTCGGGAAATATCACGCTCGTGGAGTTTGACGTGCTTTAGTGTCACCGACGACCCGCACTCGCGTGGATAAAAAAAGGGATTGCGACAATCACTAGAACTTACGACCCGTATGTTTTTGGAATCATCAAAGCCGAGCCGATTCACACCAATTTTCTTGTCTTCGCTGGATAATAGTAAAGACCTAAGTGGTGAGTATAAATCTAAATCAGCAGCGAAATATATTCTATAAAACGAGACGTATCCTATCGATCCTCGAGCTCAACGCCATCGTCTTCATCATCCTCTGTCCCGTCCATCATATAACTCGTGGGGCCTGTATGCCCTCTTGGGGGACTTCTTAAAGGTTCATCCTGATTGCCTCCAATTCTTATTTTGCCTCTCGAGACATGATGCACTCGATCACTTACCCATATGGCACTCCTCCTCAATACTCCCCAGAGCTTTTCTTGACTCTCAACAAGATGCCTATCGTCTCTCGGATTCTCATTCGCCTCAGCCTTGAATTGATATTTCAGGCAGTCCTTGACGGTAACAAGTCCACTGAGCTTCCCGTGATATTCGATGAGGATGACCCGCGGTCCAATCTTGCGGAAGACTTCCATGACCGTTTCCAGCGGTAGACGCGGATGAACCGTTACCGGCGTGGAATCAATAAAGCGGCTGAAGTCTACTGCCGAGGATGACATGCCCTCAAAGCTTGTAGGTCCCGGGGTTGTAGGAGTTGTCGGGTTTAGTGAAGACGGGGGACTGAAAAAGCATTTTGCGCTTGGGTTGATAGTGCGATCCTTCTTCACCCGATCGATGGCGTATCGTAATTCAGTACGCCCAATGTATCCAACGAGGATTCTCGATGCTCGGCTTTCAATAATCGGGAAGCCTTGATACTTGTCTTCTTTCAGTAACTGCTCGATATGTTTCATCGTCAAGCCAGACGTTGGTAGTGCCATGACATCGCTGGTCATTACTTGAGAAACTGGAACCCCAAAAGTATGTTCCTCTTTGTTATCCAGGAAAGGAAATCCATTGAACCAAATCATGCGATCTGCGATTCCTCCTTTGCCAAATAGCTCGCTCACTGCTTTGGTGACTCCAACAACAATCATTGTAGGCAAGATGTAAGTCAGAGCCCCGGTAAGTTCAAACATGATGACAACCACAGAAACCGTAATGTGCATTATACCACTCAACGCTGCAGCTGCACCCAAGAAGGCGTATGTTCCTGGCGTGATACATGGAACATCTGGTTCACATGCCGAGAAAAATACTGATGCCGGATACGCTTCATGCAGTGCCTGAACCAATATTCCAATGGTTCTGCCAAATGAAGCTCCAATTGCCATAGAAGGCACAAAAATACCTGCCGGTACTTTGCAACCATATGAGATGATGACGAGAAATGTTCGTAGAATTGTTGCGATAGTCAACGACAGTATCATTCTCCAACGATTTTCCTTTTCGCAGATTCCATTGTAATCTTCGCCCCCTTCGCATTCCAGGAAAAGTACTTCCATACTCTCCGTCATGTCTATTCTCAAAAACATATTCGGGTAGCACACAATGGCGGTGCCTGTGGCTAGCAAAGTAGCCTCGAGAAGTGCGTACTTGCTAAGATACTTTTTTCGAAATGCTTGCGCCCTCAAATTCCACTTGATAACAAAGGCTCCATAAAGTCCGCCAAATATACCAATAATAATGTAGAAGACGACTTCGAAAAAGTGCCATGATCGATCATAGCGAACTTGGAACATGACCAACTGACCTGTGCGAAAGGGGTTCATCATGGCCAGAACAGCTGTTGCGACCAGGGCGCAGAAATAACTCCTCCACATGGTCTTCAACGGAAAATACGATGACATCTCTTCGAGAGAGAATAACACTCCTCCAATAGGACTACCAAAAGCCACTGCTACTCCTGCTGCAGCGCAAGCGCTCAATATTTCTCGAGTCTTAGCCGCATTCCTTTTGTACTTTTCGAAAAGTCGCGAAATGACGTTTCCGGTACAAACCGCGTAATGTACGCTAGGCCCTTCTTTTCCCACAGATAATCCAGACGCAATCGCAAGTGGCAAGGCAACGGATTTGATAACCAATGTCCAGAATCCAAGGAACCCCTTCATGACGAATCCTGCTATAATACACTTGATCTCCGATATTCCGGACCCGGCAGCGTATGGGGCGAAAGCCTTGACCAAACTGGCAGAAGTAAGAGCAAATATTGTCTGAGATAGTTAGCAAAAAGTTTGCAAGGTTCCTGGTAAATACCCACAGCAAACATAATATACAAAACATAATTGACAGGAGCCAAAGAACTCCACCTATGCCAATTATCACAACTGTCTTCCCCCCAACAACAGAAATTCTCATTAAGGTAGAACGCCGTATCGCAGTAACCCAGTTTTATATCCGAAAGCCATTCCGTGATAATATTAAGAAACGCCGCATTCACGCCAATCGCCGCGCCTGTCCTGAGTTAGCACCCATTGTTGACCCATATCAATAATCGCATACCTATCAGAGTAACCACAATCCATCCTTGCGCCGCTTCGTAAGATTCCCAAAGTTTGTAACGCCATCCCGCTCGTCCTCCTCGTTCGAAGAAACCGGCGGTCTCTTTCCGCCGGACCTTCCTTCGGATTTGTTCCTTCGCTGCGTCCTGTACCCAGTCTGCGAATTGTTAACACGATATCCCCCTCTATCGGTTTTGCGCCGGACGAACCTATGGTCGTAAAATCCTATTTACGATTAGCAGATGCGCCGATACACAGAGGAGATTCGGAGAACATGGCATACCTCATAACGTTTAATTTCATCAATCTCCTCGTCTATCTGAGCTTCCGCGTTCGTTGGGGCAGACGTAGCCTCGCCCTGTTCGGCATTGGAGATGGCAAAGGATATCCTGGAGCTCACAGAGGGGCGACGGTGGAGGCCAGGAGTGGGCACATGGATTGAAGATGATCTGGAGTTCATGACCCTTTGCACATTGTTGAGGGCCGGTCTTAGTGGTTCTTCCAGTCTTCAGGCTGTCGACGTCTACCCGACTCCAGGTCCAGGCGCAGTCGAGTGGCTGGCGATGTTGCCAAGGAAATGCACGTGATATCGTGAACTCCGTCCCAAATCCAATCCTGGAAGTTGAGCCGACCCCAGGGAAGTTAGATTTGAGACCGTCATGCGAAGTTTATAGTTTCTTGTATTGAGATTAAAATAGACATTCTTTCTATTGCAAACGTACCCTGGGATTCGTGCTACAGGTGTAAAAATCTGAGGTAACAGTTCTCGCGATCGTTTCTCGACGAGAGCGCCATCTACCAGTACAAATCGTGTCGAAATTCAAGTCCAATACAAACACCTTTAGTAAACCAGTAGCAAAGGGAAAGACCTTTCTAAAACATAGAGTATAGTCGCTTAATCGCTTTCAGATATCCAAATCCAGTAGATATATTCATTAGCTTAAAGGAATCGCTTCAATCTGGTTCGACCAAGGGCACTAATGGCAGGGTGCGGATTCCTCCTATATTGCATTATTTTCCCAATTCCCCTTTGTAACTCTTTTTATTCTGGGTTTGCTCTCCTGTCAATTTCTGTTTTAGAAAGATGCGTTTCTGATAAAATCTTGTGAAGTGAGGATTGATTCGCGGATGGCAAAAGAGGCAGTAATTAGCACCTGCCCACAAAACTTGGCCCCTGTTCCAAAGTACCCTGAGTAACTAGGCACATGGAGGTATAAATCTTTTAGAGATCAACAAAGCATTATTGTTGACGTCAATATTAAATAAACTAAGAAAGTTGGAGATACTTGCACTTTGGAAGCTGTTGCCGCTTTTGCGACTCGGACCGTGCTCTCGCCCGTTTGTCCTCTTCTCAAGCCCACCAAGGTTAGCCGCGCGACGTGCAACAAAACTCAAGACCAGCTATCAGAGGCGGCTTGAAAACGCGGGGGCGGGACGGGAACAGCCGAGCCGCTAGCAACTAGCCTTTAAGCTAAGCCAATCACTTTTCTGCATCGTCGCTTAACATTGCTGAATTTTTTCAAGAACTTTTCCTCATCCTCATGTTGCAGTTCTTACCTAGCTACCAACTACTTGCTCCTTCCCAACGTAACTCCAGTTACTCACATACGCGTTGAACCCTTCGCTCTTACCATTTGAAGTGGCATAAACACCTAAAAGTGCACCTTCCATACTGTCAGCAAGAATACTCAGATAAGTTTCAGTCCATTGTTTCCCTTGCCCAAAGTAAACAAACCAAGTAAATAGCAACCTACCAGTAAATCCCCAAGTCAACCCCAACCCATTCCCCCACCCAACGATAATCTTTTCATTCTCCTTTCCTACAGGTGCAGCACTGAAAGCATAATGCGTCAAATTTGTTGCGGTGATTCCAAATGAAAGCTTTTGGGTTCTCCATGCTTCGGGTACCGGTGCAACTGCAAGAGTAGGAGAAACAAAAGTTGGGACCGTGGTGATTCCACGAATACGAAAGTAAAGAACTACCTCTGAAGCGTTTCTAGTTGGATTTGCGAGCAGCACAATCCCAAGATCGTAGTGATGTAGCTTCCAAAACAATTAGCGAGGAAAACGCAAAGGGGGACAACCCACCTGATCCAAAAACACAGTTACACCCGTTTCCTGTTCCTCCTTCTTCAACTCCTCAACATCAATCTCAACGCTAAACTCGAAATATGAATGCGTCTGTCTCCGTGCTATGAATGTTTGTCCCTCTCTTTCCGCGCTCCTTCCATCACTACCCGTCAAATTGCTCTTGCTAGAAATTAACCGCAGCGAACTCTCGTGTCCATCTCTTGAAATCCCATAGTTCCCCACAACAGGAGATCTCCAATACACAAACTCAGGTCCGAGTACATAACTCTCTTCAAAAGTTGAGAAAAAATTAGAATCCACAAGAGACCCTTCCCCTTCACTCACAACACCTTCGGAACCTATTTCCCAACCCTCCATCCTCCCCGTAACCTTGCCAAAGATAGGCCACTGGTTTTCCTCCCAAGTAACAGGCGTCAAAACAGTCTCTCGTCCCATAGGATAACTCCCATCCGGTCCCTGCCTAACACTCAAAGCAACAGCCCACCACTCCCCCCTCCCATCCCGAAACAAATCCGCATGTCCCAAATTCTGAAAATAATACTCAGGACCCCCATTCGTCAAAACAGGATTATACTCATACCCCTCATACGGGCCCAAAACACTCTTCGCCCTCGCCATCGTAACCATATGTCCACTCCCCGTCCCCCCCTCCGCAATCAAAAGATAATACCACCCATCCTTCACATATAAATGGGGTCCCTCCGGCGCCGACGCCCCCGTCCCATTCCATATATTCCTCACCTCCCCCATAATCCCCGTCTCCAGATCCAACTCAAAGATCTGAATCCCCGGCCTCACTTCCCACGCATACGTCCCAGTGACATATACCTTCCCATCCCCATCATCCCAGAACGGCGACGTATCATACCCCTGAAAGGAAAAATGCACCGGATCCTCCCACGCCGCGTCCTGGTATGGATTCCGCGTTTTAAAAATCAGATTATCGAAGCGATTTGTTGCGTTTTTCGGGTAATCATCATAAACATGTGTCGTAACAACATAAAACAGATCTTCCTCTTCTCGGTATCTGATTGTAGAGGCCCAGATCCCGCTTGTTGCTCTTTTGGTGGTGTTTAACCCGGGGAGTTGGGAGGGACGGTTGAGTGCGTTGCTTGCTAGTTTGAAGGTTTGGAGATCTTTGCTTGCGTGGATTGGAATTCCCGGGAAGACGAGGAAAGAGGAGGAGGCGCAGAAGTAGGTGTTGTTTCTTTGGGGGACGAAGATGCAGCTTGGGTCGGGGTGGAAACCGGGGAGGATGGGATTTTGGTAGGTGGAGTTTTTGGCTAGGACTTGGGTAATGATAACAACAAGAAAGATTAGGGATTTGAAAATCATCTTTACTGATGTTTTGGGTGGATTGGAAGGTTCACGTCAAAAAAAGAATTGTACTCACTGGGATATGACGATGTATATGAGAGGGGTACTATTAGCCTAAATGAGAACAATAGTGCCTTGAGACGGAAGAACCAAAAGTTAGATCGTTTCTCCGCTTTCACTCGAGCTCTTAGATCTTAGATTCTATCCATCCATTTTCTCCAAAGATGGAGTAGAGGCGCGCTGAGAAAGGATTACGAATTTTGGCGCTCTCGGTTAGACACTAGCGAAACTGCCTTGCTGTGGACCATAAACCACCTGGTTCTCGTTCATTTTCTCTTACAAATGTGGATCATAGTTAAATAAGAAGATTAAATAATTCAGGAATTGGAAATCTACAAGTAATCTACCTTTTTCCAATTTCTTCCATAGTAAACAAGCTTGCATCCATTTAGATATATGATACACAGTTGCGTTACGTCACATGGTATTATGCAAAGCTTGAACTTTAATGAATATAACAAGCTTCTGTGAGTGTCACTAGACCCTAAGTATATAGCCTGCCCAAAGCCTCGTTTTAGCACCTATATATTCTACGGAAGATCCTGTCGCAGAGGGCGATTCATACAGAGAACTTATCCACTACGAATTACTCCCCTTTAGCCACCACCACCCAGTAACATCGCCAGCTTTACATGAGAACAGTGTAACAAAAATTACATTACAGAGTTTTAAAAACAGAGGTAGAAGTATGTAAAAACTAATAGTAAAAACGACAGTAAACATTCAGAACAAATCAAACATTTGAATTATTCCCTCTAAACCCCTTCTCTAAACTTCATCCTTTGACACCCATCAGTGTATTAACAAACTACTCAACTACTAGAGTACTACTCGAGTAGAGTGGAGTATAAGTAGCAAGTTAGATAGATAGAGCAGAGTAGGTACTTCTAGCTACTTAAGTACTACTCGAATACTCTATATATAGTAATAATATATCATTTTTAATGTAAAAAGACACTTATATAGTACTAAAAGTAAGGGATCCTAAACAACGAATTATAAAAGTTAAATGCTTATTTTCTTTCTTTTGTTCAAAAGAATTAAGCTTTAAAAAGAAATCGTTAAGCCCTATACACGTAAACCGATACTGGGCCCGAGGTCTCCCGAAGGTCGTTCCGAGCCGGTCGGTACTACCCAAGTAGTACTCGAGTAGCATTCGAGTAGTGTTAAGTAGAGTAGAGTAGCACCCATTACTCTACTCTACTCTGCTCATTTAATACACTGACTCCTATTTACCCACCCACACACTCCTCACAAAACCTCACAAAATCTAACAACTCCTTCACCCTTCACCCTCCTTACATCCCAACTCCATCACTCCACGAAACTCCCCTCAACACCTCCCCCCAACATTTCCTTTCACAAATTCCTCTTTCCCAATCCCCATTTCCCAATTACAAGTAAACTCGAATCACTTAAAATCTTCTCGCCCCCTTCCAACCCTTATCACTTCTCATCTCACTTTTCCCTATAAATCTTTTACTGGATCGCCTTTGCCTTTACATAGCTACAATTTAGCTCAGGATTTTATAATCTAACAGATTGGTAATTGAAGGGTTCTTTCTATGAATCAGTGCCTCGAGTTTTTCTTTTTCTATTTCTAGGAGCTCGTGGGGGAGGTTGGTTGTTAACCTTGATTGATTGGTGGGAATTTATGTAGAAGACCGCACAAGATAGAGAGAGAGAGTGTGTGTGAGAGTATGAGTGAGTTCAATTTGTATAATGTTATCCCCATTGCCACTCGTAATTCAAGTTCTACAATTTAGTAATAAACGGTGCAGGAGCTGTACTCTTTCCACCAAAATCAAAACGGACCACAGAAATCTTCACCCTCAAACGAAAAGCTATATAAACAACTTCTAAATTACTACCGCATATACCATTCCCTCCACTCTACCTATCTGACAAAATAAATTCATTCCCATTATAATATAATATCGTACCAACCTTCCCAGTTGAGAAAGAGTCCATGAGATCTAGAAAAACTCCATGGTATGTGTGTCTATCTACCCACTCCCAGCGCCAATCCCAATATATCCTCTCCCCAAAACGCCCCTCAATTTTACCTACTCCTTCCTTTCTCCTCCTCCTCCTCCTCCTCCTCACTGGAAAACAAACACAACCCCCGACCGATCAACACTAACCACCATCCCATACGGACTCTCAAGCAACGCAACATCAAGGATAGAATCCAAATGACTCCGCAACAACTGCTGCTGCTGCAAACTAATGACCGTACTCCGCGGCGGTTTACTCCCCACGCTCTTCCCACTAGCCACCGAACTGCCTCTCCCCGTCGATGCATTCGGTGCCGTCGGACCCGGTCGACCCATGCTTTCAGTATTGAGAGTCATCGAAGCCGTCGGGTGGGCAGAGTTGAAGGTCGGGATCTTCTCCTCGACATCCAGTCCGCTGACAACCATGGAGTTCTCGACGCGGGTGACGTCCCAGAAGCGAAGCTTTTTATCTGAGCCCCCCGTGATGATGAATCCGTATTTGGAGTCGCGGCCGTTATCGTGGTTGTCCGTTCCAGTGATCATTGCGCGAACGCCGCGGTCAGAGGTATTTGCTCCCTTGGGCTCCAGGGAGGTTGCGAAGCGGCCTAGCATGCCTTCCGGGCGATCCTCGTCAACGGTCCAAGGTTCGTATCCTTTTGGACCATGTCGACTGCCCACTGCTCGGTAGACTTCCCTACATTGTGTCTTCTCGACATCCCATACTGTGACCTCGCCCTCGCCCGTGCCACCAGCCACACATACCCATCTCCCTCGGCCTTTAGTAGGATGTATAGACATTCGATAAATGGATGTGCCATCCGGAATACCCCAAGCTTTAAGTCTAAGCTTGAAGCGCAAATCCCAGAGGTCTAATACACCATGTGAGGTTCCAAGTAATAGCCACTGCCTCTTCTTATCCACTACAAAGCAAGTAGGTGCCCCATGGTGAACAGGATTCTCAAGCGTGTACATTAAATTCATTGCCCGTAAATCAATAGCGATAATCCGTGACAGATTCGTAGCAATGATCAATGTCGAGCTCGTCTCGGCTTTGAAATGAGTTGACCAGACAGCGATTTCGTCTTTTGGAAGTTGGTATTCTCGTAGTAGCTGGAGCCTGCTGTATCGCAATGAACCGCTGTTTGATACGCAGTCAACTCGCACGACATTGATACTACCATCACTTGCACAGCTAATGAACGAGTGAGTATTCTCAACGAAGCATAAAGCCGTAATTCTAGTACCAGCAGCATGCTTGTGGGTTTGTCTGGATCGATGAGCTATGTTGCGCTCAAGTCTTCCAGTATCCCACACTTTCACACAACCATCATCTCCTCCTGTGAGAAAGAATAAATGATCAGGTGCAACAGCGATATGATGTAAAGGACCAACGTGCTCTGCAAACGTTGCAACCAATACCCCTTCCGGTTTCCAGGGTTGATTGACAGGCTGATTTGTACTCCTACTGATGGTCTTGGGTCGGCTGGAGGGTGCTATCATTGGACCAAAAGCAGCGACATCGATGGGGTAGTTGTCCATATACATCGAATCCAGCATCTTCAATATACTTGGATCATTCCCTGCATAGGTATGTGCGCCTCGATGTTTGATTTCATCAATTCCTTCGATATCCAGATCCTTTGCCAAAGCAAGAGCTGAGGGACCTGCCGGAGAATTTGCAAATGGTCCCTCAACTTTGCCAAAAGCGTTGGCTGAAGTGGTACCAGTCTCAGGAGATGACTTTGAGCCTGCCTTGCCGCCCATGAGAGTCATAGCGCTGCCTCTGTGCTTGATTCCGTGATTGTGCCCTCTAGAATTGAAGCTCAATAGTGATACTTCGTCATCACTCCCTTTACCAGTGCCGTTTTGAGTGGCGGTTGAGGTACTAGACACCTTGCGGGAGCCAGGAGCTGTGCCTGCATTGGCAGCATCTTGTGGGGACGTGGGAGAGGGTTCAGTAGGTGACCCGGTTCCGTGTCCATTTGAAATCATCGGAGATCGTAGTCCGGTGTTCAGTCGAGCTTGATGGCTGTTGTATGCCGATCGTCGTCTTATGGCAATCGGATCATCGATCGTCATAGAGGCATCAAGTAGCGCATCTGCGATGGTGTGTGGACGGTTGCCTTCACTTAATAATCTGGTGGCTTGCTGACCCATTTCCTCCTCCTTGGCCTTCTCATCAAACATGACTGTTTGTGGCGTAATGCCAAAGTTACTGTGAAGACTGATGATATTGTTAAGGTATGAAGGGTGTGAAGGAGCCGCCTCGCGAGGTTTAGATGCTGCAATGCGCCATATGTACTCTCGCAGGCATATGAGTTTGAATTCATCCTCAGGAGCAAGACCCATATTTCTTAGTTTCGACAGCCACTGCTCATCCTCTTCGTTCCTGGGTATTTTTTGCAATGCATGCTGGCCGATATCCTTTCCAGATGTGGTTGGAATCATGCTAGAGGAATCAAACGTGAAAGTTCGCAGTTTATGCACCTGCTTCCAAAAGATGCCCCTGTCAACCTTCAAGGCCCAGTTGATCGAAAGATCCAATAAAGAGCGTGTGAAAGGCTTCTTCAAGTTATCGAGTATTTCCAACTCGGAATATCCGTTGATGGAGGTCTTCAAGTAAGGCCTAATCAATGGGAGGATAATGCAATGGTTATCCGCAACAGACAAGAACCTCGTAGCTGCTGAAATAAACCTAGCCGCAGCTTCGTGGATCCATATATTAGGATGCATTGTAAATCGCGCAACGACATCCACCAACTCCCAGGTCTTGGATCGAGAAAAGAGACCGAGTTCAGCCATACTGGCGAAAGACTGCAGAACACTTTGGATCACGAACTCTTCCGGATCAGTCAAGGCCTGTACCATCAAAGGTAACATGAACTCCTCAAGACTGGTGCCTCCCAGGAATGTCGCAACTCCAACAATGGTCTCGAAAAAGGCACACTTAAGCATCCAGTTCCGATCATTGAGGTATGTGTTCAAATGACTTAGGATAATATCATTGGAGTCTGCCGTCCCGAAAAACATGCACAGCTCGGGGACAGATCCGAGAAATGCTCGTTTGACCGCGGTATCAGAATCCGTAATCAATGACTTTGTGTGCATCTCAAACTCGAGAATGAGTAGTGATCGCGTACTATCAAATGATCCTTCGAAGACAGGTTCGCCACTAATAGCATCCTCTGTTTCCATTTCTGTTGAAGGCAAAGACCCATCTGCCCTCAAAGTCGCCATCATGTCAAGATATCTAGAGGCGGTTGTGGCCAGACTCCCTAAACACGCTGCATAGGTTGCTCGCACCAGAGGATTGGGATCCTCTTGCGCTTCCGGGAGAAATTTCTTCATCCGTGGGAGAATGTAAGTGATGAAAATCTCGGAATTCAATGGAGAGACCACAGTTACAAGCGCCAATAGTTGAGTTATGGAACGAATTGCCGCAACCTTCACATTATCCGATTTGTCATTCAACAACATGACGATATGGGGAAGGATTCTGTCAAGTTTCGCTTCATCGGTCATCCGCGCAGCAAAAGCAAGGAGGAGATCACACCCTCGGATTTTGGCCGTCGCCCGAGCAGTATTTCGAAGAGACGAACATACTAAAGAGAGGAATATTGGTGTACCGTCCTCAGCCGGTTTTTTGCCAGTGAAATTCGCAAGTTGACGTTCGTTGTTGGGAATGTTAATATAAACGGGGAAAAGGTCCAGACCACTTCCAGAGGAAGAGTGCTTTTCTTTCTTTGGCTTTTCTAGCTCATAACCTAGAGAATAGGATATCTTATCGAAATCGAAGAAAACCCGGTCTATGCGCTCATCAGGTTCTCCGAGATTGGCAGACGCTCCTGATATTGGATTTCTACCAGATGATGGATCCGTGACTAGACCCATATAATGGTGTAGGAAGGTGTAGAAGTATTCGGGGAAGGCCTTCTGCCTGTAAAAGTCCAGGTACTCGTCGGCGGAGTATCTCTTTTCGGGATCGAGTTGGATCATATGTGTAATCATCTCTCGGACTTCCTTGTCCGCAATCCGACTGAGTTGGGTCATGACAAAATCCGTGTCTCCACGTTGGTACTTGAACAGCCCTTCCAAAGTGAGAACCGGTCCTTCAAGAAACAGCTCTGCCATCACACAGCCAGCACTAAATATGTCCATCGCCCATGTTACGGGAGCCTCCGCATTCGCCACCTCTCCAGATGCCACAAACCGTTCCGGCGCCGTGTAACATGGCTGCGTTCTTTTCGTCGATGTAGCAAAGAAGTAATGGTATTCCGCCGGGTTATCGGAAGGCATATATGTAGGTTTGAATGAGGAGGAAAAGTCCGAGAGGTATAACCAGTTCCACGAGGTGACCAATGTATTTTCCGACTTGATATCCCCGTGAAAGACGTCTCGTAGATGGCAATCTCGCAGAGCACAGAGAAGCTGGAAGGAGATCCATTTCTTCTCAATATCCTCGAGGAATGGCCGGGTGCTTATGCGATCGTAAAGGGAGCTGTGGAGGTACTGTCGAACGAGGTAACCATTCGTTTCGGTCTCGACGATTCGTTGATAGGCAAGGGCGTTGGGGACATCAGCTAGAGCTTTTCTTTCCTCTGGCATATAGTTAGTATTGTGGCAGCGTGAACGCAGGGAGCTAAACTACCTATGATCTTGAGCCTATATTTCTTCAACCGCATCTGATATGGCTTGACCATAACCTTGACCAGTACGACTCCATCTCGATGCCGAGCACGAATACTCTTCATGAACCGCGCATTTCCCATCGACTTTTCGTAAACCAAATCACTCAAATCCGGTACATCGATACCTGCAGACCCGGCGGCCAGAGCTGTGAGGGAGAAGCCTTGTCCCATATTGGCGGATGTCTAGACCTTGAGGTCACCGAAGGGAAGTCATTTATGTTGAGATTCCAGGCAGCTAAGGACAAGATGAAATGTCCTCGAGCTGTAGGGTCGGCTAAAAGGGTCTATAACATTCGAAGTGAATTGTGCGAGGTTGGTGGGGTAATTTGGTTTTGGTTGCAAGTGAGGTAGGTACCGGTAGGTAGGTTAGGTACCTTGTGGGATTCGCAGAATGGTGGAGTGAGGCCCGCCTTCGCAGCCTTGTCTGTGTTCCAGGGTCAGGAGGTAGGTTAAGGTTACCGCAATAATACACGCGAGCACTCGCAACACCAACACCATCGATTGAAATTACGGTCATCAATATATTCACGAAACATACAGACTTAAATTTGCGAGGGAATTCATTATTTTGGTCATGGCTATCATACAATCATTGCTCTTCGCATCTTCTGAAGATTCCCGAATCTATCATCCATCACCAACCATTATGATTCACGCTCCCCGTATCGTATTACCCATCAAAACAACCCATTCAAGCCTTTCCCTTCCTCTTCAACTCCTCTTCCTCCTCAGCTTGAATCTGAGCATCAATCTTAGCACCCTTCGAAGGCTCGTTTCCGTGGAGTTTGGCCTAGAAAAAGAAGATATCTGATCAGCAACCAAGTCTCCGAAGCACAAGGTAAAAATCGAGGAAATGCGATTCAAGTGAACTCACAGGCAAAGTAGGATCCTTCTTCAAAGCCTTCGTCTCAGCAGATTCCGGCTCAGACTCCTGCTCCCTCTTCTCCTCGCGCTCAGCTCGGTTGGCGAGAGATCTCTGATCCACTATATATGTCATCTATTAGCCGTTTGTCCCTCTACATCACCAGCACATCTCCAAACCCAAGAAAACAAAAAGGAAAAAAGGAAATCTTACGTGGATCATTCGCCTTGTGAGCATTATCCTGACCCTCATGGAATCTAGCCTGTCTCTTCTCCTCCTCAATCTCCTTGTTGGAAACCGTTCTCTGGTCCCCAGCCTCATAGACCGAGGCCTGTCCGACGTTAGAGGTTCCGCTCATGATGAAGAGTCGTGTGAGTCTTGACGAATGATTTTTTGTATTGGTAAATTTGAAATTTGAGGAACTCTTGCTGTGAGTTTGAAAGATGTATTTGTGTGTACAAATAAAAGGAGGGGTCCAAAGGGGGTTTTGTTCTCGACCAGCCTGCCTCCAGCAGTGAGTGACCTAATCTTTTTGATATCCTACGTCATACTCTCAACCCCTCCAACCTAACGAACTCCAAGGCGTGAATGCAGATTTCAGCTGCAATACCTAAGCGATCATCGATCGCCTTCTAGATTCCACTGGCACTATCCTTTTCTATGGCTATGTACAGGCTAAAAAATGGTACCTATGGCGTAAATATGGGTACCTCTTCTGGAGACCGGTGGGCACTGGGGAGGGGTGGCCGCCACCACGGAGAAAAGGAGTGAGTAAAATACAGGATGACGATTGGCCTTCTAGAAACTCCTCGGTCTTGCTGTCTACAGACAGTTAGTTCAGGGAGGAGGGGGGTACTACGTTGTACATGTTCCCATTAGAAGCCCGACTTCGACTTCAAGAGACCCCGTTCCTTGGACAACTGTCTCAACCGCCTCGAATCAGGTAAAGAACATCCATCCCGAGCCCATCATCGACAAATCAGTTTCAACATGACAGCAGGGGGATAAGGTAGGTGAGAGAGAGAGAGTGAGGTAAATGTTTTACTCGCCAACCCCATTTCTCCCAAAAAAAGATCAATATGATAGGGGATTTTGTTTTTTCAATTCTCTAAGAGAAGCCAACTTCCTATTCTATCCAGTCCTATCAATCCATAAACCAAACCACCCCATCCCCTCACTAACTTCACCCACCACCCCTCATCGGCTCAAACCATCCCCATTCACCAATACACACAGGCTCACAATTACCTCCCCAGAAAAACCCAATTAACGTCCCCTCTTCATCTCCTCACTCCGCCCCTCTTAATATACCACTCTCTCTCTCTCTCAAAAAAAGAACTTTCATCATAAAAAAAAAACCACCTCAAGTGAATCAATCAAACCACCTCTCGTCCCCCAAACCTTCCTCCCTTCATTTTTCCCAACCAAGTGTGAATACAAGAATGTGGGTATATAGAATAGGAAAAGCAAACAAAAAAAGAAAGTAAAAAGTTGTTGTATTTAATCAGAGCCCTCGTGCTCTTCTCGTCCTTGATTGGGTCGACTTTGTTGGGTTTGTCGTAATATTGTATTATTAGAGAGACCGAGAATCAATATCCCCCTTCACGTGGCACATAAGCCCGGAAGAATAGTCGCGAAAGATCCAGTCGGAAGGTTTCTGAATGCAAAAAATAAATTGGTAATGCAGCGCAAAATCGTAAAGTCTATAACATAATAGGCGTCAAAGTTGGGCGTGAAAAGGCGGGCACATGTATATGTAATGTGGTGTTTGCGCTCCTGGCCTCTTGTCTTGATCGAAGAAGGGTGTGGTGGTGTAGGGTTGATAGTTGATCTCTCCGTAAAAATAACGGTCAAAAAAAAAAAAGGACGAATCCGAGAAAAACTCCTTGAAACCCAATAACACCATTCATCATAAGCCGTGCAAAATTAGATTGCGAGTAGTGGGAAAAACATTAGTCGGATAGTCAGGTTTGACCTCCAAAGGGACCGGTGGATGCCGTTTCGGTTGAGCCGTCACCCTCTATGGTTTTCCTCCAGTGGTCCGGTAAGCACACACAAACTAATGGGAAAGCTTTGATTTCACCACTGACGTTCGGCGAGTCGTCTCTTCGGCCTGATGTGTTGGAAACACCACTATCCCGTTGGGCGTTTCGTTTGGCATCCCATTCCTCTGCATTCTCGTCAATCAATACGCCAGTGGCCCATCCATCATCCCAGATGCCGACCACCTTCAGCATATCCCCTCTCTCCAAGGCGAACTCGTCTCCGGCCCGTGGTTGATATGCCCATAGTGTGGCAACCTTGTCTCCAGGATGAATTTCGTCTGACGAATAATAATCTTTGAAAAATGGCAATTGCTCGGATTGTTGACTGGCGGCGATGCCTTGAGGAGACGACATGTCTCCACCGCTTCCAGAGTGCGGTGATTGTGGGTCGTCGAAGCCAAGAGCTGATCCACTGGATAACGATCCCGTCCGTCTCGCTGTTGGGGGAGGTCTCAGTACTCCTGCTTGGTTGTTGGATACTGGGCTGTATTCGTCTGATGAAGATTCGTGCCTTCTACTACGTCCTGCTGTATTACTCGCTGGTGTCACTGCTGCAACGTTCCGTGGTGGTGATGAATCCGTGGGACCTTCCAGAGCCGACATACGTGCGATTCGTCCTCCTGGTAGCACCTCATATCCTTCTGGGGTCGTATTCGCTGCAACTGGATTATATGCCATACTTTGGCCTCTTCTGGCCGGGGATGGTTGATTAAAAACACTACCACTCTCCGTTCCACGGCGTTTGCGTAGACACATGATCAGAAGGAAAATCAACACTCCAATGATTGCAGCTGCGGCAAGAGAACCAATAACAATTCCAGCAATAGCACCCCCTGAAAGACCTTTCTTGTTATCGGAAGCTGGCACGGCGGTGCTTGATGCTGAAGAAGAGGGTGTGGATGTCGCTGAGGCTGTTGGGGCGCTTGTGCTAAAGGTCATGAAGGCTGTAATGGTTGGTAAAACTACGCCTTGACATCTCTGTTCTGCCTGGGAATTATAACAGCACGTGTCGGTACTGTTTTGCCCTCCTGAGCCGCAATATTGGCACAGGCCAATCGTGCTGTTTCCAAAGCCACAGTTGTTTGGTTCATTAGTTGCGCCATCGATGCAGGTACCGCTCAACGAATTGGCGGGTAATGCACAATTGGTGAAATCTGCTCGGATCTGTGTATCAGCACTGCTACTTGGATTCCTGCAAAGGTCATTGTTGGCGATGATAATGGCCTCGCTCTCGGCTTGGTCGGCCTGTTGTATATTAATATTGATATTGATAAGTTGTTTATATAGATAGGGGACTTACACAAGTCGCAGCACATACCGGCCGAGAATTGGCCGCCGACAACCCACATGGCGTCTTTGAGTTTTGTATTATTGCATTACATATTACGCTGGTTGTGAAGCGTGCGTATAGGTTTGTTGTGTTTGTCAAATCCACAGTGTCACAACCGAGGAGGGTCTGGTATCTTGGGGGAGCTGTCAGCAATTGGCCTGGATATGGAGTCAATGGGGGGGGGCGTACTTTTCTTGAACGTAGCTGGTCGCGACGTAGGAGCGTATTTGGGTGTCGAAGGTTGCGGCATTCGTTACTCCTCGGAGGAATGGGCTAAGAGGAAAAAGTCAGTGAAGTCCTCCCTTGTGCCAGAGATCCAACGTACAAAAACCCTAGGACTGCGCTATCTGTGACGGATATGGAAGCTGCACTAAAGGCCGGACATTGCGTTGACCCTGACAACGATATACAATTTTGAGCCATGGCAACTGGTGCCGTCGCGAGAATGGAAAGTAATGCGGTCTTGGTGTTGAATCGTCCTGTTGTTTGCTTCCGTCTGCTCGACCTTGACCCATCTTTCCTCCGCGTTTCCATTATCGACGATTGACCCAACTCTAGCTCGACGGTGTTTGCATCGTAGGGTGACGATGTGTATATGGTGTTGCTCTCGTGGCCACGTTCACAGATATCCTCCCTCATAATTTCCTTAATTTCGTCCTCGGCGCAACCTCATCTACGCGCACCTCGATCGTCCGAGTCCTGCGGGTTGGTTGATCTTGTCCTCCTCTGGGTGCGACGTAGGCAAGTGAAGTCCCAGGCTGGCGGGAGTGCAACTGTCTGGTCGTCTCACTAAGTAAAAAGACCCGGTGTGACGATGTCTCAATCACTTTGGGTAGTAGAAGAAGAGAAGGAGAGAAAAGGGAAAAGCAAACGAGTGACTTGAGTCGTATCCAAAGGAGTGTGGTGGTGGTGCAAGTGGTGGTGGCTGCCGGAGGAAAGAGAGAAAGAAGAGAAGCAAAAGCGGGAGGCCGGGGCTGCAGATGGTGAATGAAGCTCGCTGCTGGAGCGCTGCTGGAGTGCTGCTGCTGGCTGCTGCTGGCTGCTGTCGGTGTGCAGGTGGAAGTGGTGCACTTTGGCGCATTGACAGCTGCCGTTGGGGGGGAGAGAGATTTGGTGCTGGGTCAGGGGTTTGGGGGGGGGGCTTCGGAGGCTGGACTGGACCAGGATATGGGCGGAAACCTTCAGGGATCGTTTAAGGAAGCAGGGACCGGCCCAGGGTCTCTTTTCGACGCTTGAAAGCACGATTACAGGCTTAATTGGCTTAATTCAAGCCGGACTGGGGTAGGTAATGGCAGGAGCGAAGCAGGTGGCAGGACGTGCGGTGGACCAGGACCAGGGTGGAGGATATTTCGGGGGGTGGGAAGTGTTTGGTTTTGTTGGTTCGCCAGGTACCAAAACGTTTGGAGTGGAATGAGATCAAACCATTGAACCAAGCGTGTCGAGAATGAGTGAGATCCAAGACCGGTGGAAGTTTGAGAGAAGTAAAAGTTTGGTTCTGAAGCTGGATCAGACGAGGAATGGAAATGGCAGTTGAGGCTCTTCTTTCTGGTGTTGACGGGTGTTCACTCGCGAGATCAACACCAAGCGTAAGCGAGCGAGCGAGTGAGCTGGTGGCTGGTGCAGGTGGTGGTTGGAGGCTGCGAATGCAATGCAGAGCTGCAGAGGCAGAGGATTCGGAAATAAAGGTATGCGAGTTATACGTTAGTAACACTCTTTTTAAATAGATGAAATGAAGAGAAGAGAAGTTGTTCATTCAACTCCCATCGCAATGGAAGATGCCAAAAATAACGGGCACTCGCAGCCATTTCTGACGGCGGGCAGCAGCATGCATTTCATTAAGTACAAAGCACGGCAGGAGAGTTCTCCGTCTGCACATATGCAGCGCCAGCAAGCCGTCCTGGGCTGTCAGCACTTGGTCAATCGTCTCTACTCGTACCTCCCGTATGATACTCCATGATCCTCAACTCGCTCAACTCAGTATCCAAGTCCATAGGATCAACAGGATCAATAGGCCACGCCGAGAAGCGAAAAGGTCGCGAGAGTGGAGGTTGGTTGAGGGGGAAGTGAAGCACATGGCGTCTTGTCAACTCCCCGAGGTGGACTTTTGCCATCTTCTAGTCGCTATCTAGCACCTCTAGCTGGCGACTAGCAGTAGTTGAAGTTTCCCATCTGCGACGACTCAGCCTCTTGATGAAGCCATCGCGAGCAAACTTCCACACGCGCTGACGGTCCTCCGCAAGTTTTACCCAAACCTGATCTTCCTTCCTGGAGACCCGGCCCAGATTATGTCTTTGCAACGGGGAACCACCTGTCTTATTGAAGGCGCCAGCATCTTGACCTCTTCTCGGACCATTTCAATCCTTTCATGACCTTTCCATTGGCTGTG
Organism: Hymenoscyphus scutula; assembly: GCA_001399465.1. NCBI lineage: Eukaryota > Fungi > Ascomycota > Leotiomycetes > Helotiales > Helotiaceae > Hymenoscyphus > Hymenoscyphus scutula. The sequence continues at coordinate 62,445 of LKTO01000114.1, read as the reverse complement.
AAGAGCGCATTGCCAGGAAGAACGCTGCGACAACTCCGCCGGGGACTGGGTGGGTGGCTCCACCCCTCTCGTGGGAAATGAGCATCCCGTCGCTAAACCAAACGACCGCAAAAAACCAAACCTCGTCCACCCAGAACCAATCTCTGGTACCGACCGATTCAAGCTTAATCTCAAGAAATAAAAATAAAAAAAGGGGGGGGGGAATATTGATAGTAACAATACCCCCCCTTTCCCTCCCTTTCCCTCGACCAATGGTATCCCACACAATCCTCGAGTTAATCATTAATGGCATGGAAGGGGGTTACCTGATATGCCCGTTGAATACAGTACCAAGAAAACGTTTCTGCAGAATGCATAATTGAGCCCTACGGACAGAAACGAGTTCGTACCAAAGAATGGCGAACTTCGGGGTTCAGAAACCCATATACCCCGTCGACGATAATGCGCGACCCATTCTTGAACATTTTTCTTGTTGATAAATCACCTCGTAATTATCTACGAGGGTTCCACATCACATCAACAAAGCAATGGCAAACAGCGAAGACCCTAGGAGGCCAGGTACGACCAAGAAAATCAATTCAAATTGATCATGTCTCCGTCGCATCCTAATCCCGTCACTCGCAACCCGACAAAAAGGCTGAATTGTCTATCTGACAGACCAGAAACTCCTTGCCAGTTACAAATTACAAAGACTGTTCCAGCGCTTTCCCTCCATTTTCATTTCCATCCGACGTCCTGGGCTTTCGGGACGAGGCTTGTTGAACTTTCTCTTCGAAAGTTCTGTATAGTACCGGTAGACAGACAAAAATAACAATCCATCCAAGTATTTCCATTCTTCTACACATTAGATTATTTACTTCATAGAATCACTCCAAGCACTCCATCCTCAAAAATCCATCCTCAGGACTCAAAACCTAGCAGTAACACAACGCATCACACCAAGTAAGAACTCAAATCTCCAAACACGTTTCCCATCCTTCCCCTTCTTCCCCCCCCTTCTTTTCCCCGCATTCTCATGCGTACCAAAGATACTCATACTCGAGGTCACAAGATCATGCGAACGCGGCTTTCTCTCTACCAGTATTATATCCAAAAATTTAAGTTTGGTTTGGTTTGGTTTGGTTTAGAGAATACGCATGTTTTAACTATTTTAACACAGTGGGGAGATATAATTTATGAATTGCGAGGGGATGTTTATACCGCCTTGAGTTGTTTTTGTAATTAGTGAAACGTACGAGTATATGGGAATGAATAATATCCACCTAGAAGAAACGTGTTTACAGTCGTAGGAGAGGAGGGGGATAGGGATAGGGATGTTTAGTTTTAGAAACTTCGGTTGTTACACGAATAAATTCTAGTCTCTAAATTTTGAACAAACTTACTTGAATACCACCTCTACATACATCTCCAAGAATAAAAATATCATAAAATAACACTATAATTTCTTATCCCCCCTCTTACTTACGAACAAAAAGGAGTACTCCGTATGTATAAAATTCATAACAGTGCGGACGTAGATAGCGGAGACAAAACAAGGATACCTAGATGAAGCATCCCATCGGAAATTAAAAAACTTTCTATACGTAGGCGCACAAGCGAAAAAAGGAGAGCACCGCAACGGCAGAGCAACGAATGTGGATCTGATTTGAGATGTGATGGAATGGTTTAGACGCGCGTTTGATCGTCTTTCTTCGTATTTTTTTTCCCTTGATGCATATTGGACAGGCGCGAGAGAGTCGTGGAATTTGTACGTTGAGGGTGAGGGGAGAGGAGAAGAAGAATCCTCTCTCTTCATTTTTCTCTTTCATTTTTTAAGGAATTCCTGGAATCATTTCCACGAAGTACGAAGTACGAAGTATTGAATGATCAAATCCCACCTCTTCAATAGTGGATTTCACCTCGGGAACGGGTCGCGGGGTGGTGCTCACTCATCACATTCATCATCTCGAAATGAAAGGGGAGAGGATGTGTGTATAAAACTTCACATTCGTCGACCACGTCTTTTTGTTTTCACATCCTTTTAATCTCTCCTTCCCTCGGAAACGAAACGGAACGGAACGAGAAAAACATTGATTATCAGTATTGTTCCGAGGTGAGATACGAAGTATTTAAGAGACATCTCTTTTCTTTTTCAATCTACAAAAGAGGGTTCGAGCGTGAGTTGCGCCGCGGTTAGGGAATTATTTTTGTTTAGTTTCCTTTAATTTTTATTTATTTGGTGAGGGGAGGAAGGAAGGAGACTTCCAGAATTTTGTTTATCTCCGTGTGTTGAAATTTTACTTTCTTCGGTGATGATTCTGATGATCTCTTCCTTCTTGAAGTTTCTCGGAAATATCGTGGTTCGCGGTTCATAACGTGGCGCTCATGGTTCAGCTTCAGATTCCCTTCCCCCCTCCTGACTTCTCTTGGAAACCCCTTTTTCTGACCTGGTTTTCGGGATGGTTGAGAAATCTATCGCTCAAGTGCTACCGAAAGGATTCATGTAAGTCAAAAATTGGAAAGAGAGCTGAAAAGAAAAAGCTGAGACATGATGTGATGTGATGTACCGGATTTTCTTCAGCTCCCCATCGTGGGAAGGACGGGTGGCGTAGATTGATGATGACCGAAATCGTCTTCTTGGGCGTTTCGATATTTCCTTTGCGGAAAGTGGAGGTTGCGCCTTTCTTTTCTTTTCTTTTGTGTTGTCTTTGGGTATTTTTTTGTTTACATTTAGTGGGTGTAATACTGAAGAGAATGGTTCAAGTCTCTCCCAACACCTGCCGCAACATTTTGCTAATTGGGTTGGGAACGATCAAGTTATTTTCATACAATTTATTTCCTTCATTATCCTCAATCTCGTGAACCATTATCCCAAATATCAAAACTGGTGAGAGAGCCTCCTGATGGGCAACAGTAATCAAATTCGTACCTGCGCCTACCTATTTCCATTCCAGCATTTTAGACAACCGTGAGTCGATTGTCCAACCCTGTGGAAGAGTATTTTGAGTCGTTTCACGTCTTCAGAATACTTATATTGGTTTTCCCTGAATAGATGACGCGATTAGATGGATGGGACAGGAATGAATCTAATATCCACTGTCGCTCACCGATAACACCTACAAGCAGCTACTAGGTACCATCCTACAATAAAGAAGGGTTGCCTTTTTTGGAAGGATGTTCATTTTTAGAATGAATGAAGATTTTTTTAAAATAATTAGAAAGTATACTTAAGCTAATATTTAGTGACCGCCCTCGGCTCCATTTTTTATTACACTCACTCCTCCCTATTATGCTAATGTTGCCTATATATAAGGTAAGTCTTAGTGAAATCGTATCAAAAAATAGTAGATATCAAAGTTTAAGCTCTCTCCTTAATATCTCTAATACTACTCTCTAAATAAGAGATATATTTATTATCTTTATCTACCTATAATATTAACTCTCTCTTAGCTACATTTATATAATAATACTAGTATATAACTAGATGGTAACCTTATAACGTTTACACTTCCTTATAGACGTCTAAATTTATTTCGCTTTTCGCTTTTCTATATTTTCGAGCTGTTTTAGTACTATAGTTATTACTTAATTAGGAGTAGGAAGTAAGTGTTTAGGTAGTGATAGCTTTATTTTAGTAATAAAATTCTAGTGACTAAGTGAAAAGCTTTTAATGAATATTAGCTTATATATAAATAGTTGATGAAAAAAGGACAGTGAATTTAGAAAGGAACATTAATAGTTTAGACGAATAGTAAAAGATTAGATGATAGGTTAAAAAGCTGACTTCAGACGAATAGTAAAATTTCAGAAGATTAAAGTTGAACTTTGTGAGTCATTTGTTCTACCTAGAGTCTCTTTAATCCCAGTCCACGCTCAATTTGAACGTTTGCTAAAGCAAGGTGTCTAGTGTCCTCTACTGTTTATCTATTGCCCTCAGCCATTCCCTCAGTCCCCATTTCGGGGTTTTTTTGTGTAGCTGAAGACAGGTACGTTTATTTTCGTTATTGTCCTTGTAACAAGATATAATCAGAAAAGTGAAATTAGAATATCGTCTCTAGCCCTTCTCCTCTTAACTCTCACAACTTACTTCACCTCAGAAGAGATGAGGAACTTTGGGTTGTAAATCCACAATTTAAGGCAATGATTTTGTATAGGAGTACGCGACTATCCGTGCTTTTGGACAGTGTATCGATGACGAGAAGAAAAACGCCAGATTTGCCAGAACACAAGAAACGAATCGCTCTCTCTCTCTATGTGCCGCTGGGTGTTCTTCACTATGAAATATCGTATTTTGATATTAAAGGGTTAAAACAGAAGGGTCCATTGAATGTCAAAGAATTGCCCTGACTGGAACTTACTTCCTACATCTGGCATCTGAAAGTTTGCTTCTGGTGTGACCTTCGGTTTAGGATGTAGTGTCGAATATGCGGTCACCGTCGATTGGTGCCAAGTTCGGGTTTCGATATTTGACTTCTGATTTTTACTCCTACTGTACATCGCCTAATATGTGTTGAGCGCGATGAGAAGCGGCAAAGCACTGCAAACTGTGCTACGCCTTATGATTTCCTCTGCAATTCAGTATGTTGATTGTGCGGTTATGAACTTCCATTGGTATAGAATAGATTTGAAAATCCACCTCCCTTCTAAAGGGCTTTGGGAGTTCCAAGCGCTAGTTCAGCCTGAGTTTCTAAAGGATCGCCTAGGTCTCTTTTATATCCTTTTTCTTAAACTATTATCAGTCCGGGGCTCTGAAACAAAGTGATTTAGCAATCACTCCCTCGCATTCATTCCGTTAATTCTGGGTTTTTCTATTTTTGCATCTTTTTCTTAAATTCGAGCAAGGAAGAGGCTGCGAAGTTTTGAATTTGACAACTATATGTTTTTTACACCTAGGATCTTCATTTTTTATATTAGATAGGGGTAGTTATGATCACCTTACGGCCCTCATTTTCAAAGTCCCACGTGAAGGCCATGATTACCTGATTCAATGCGGTTTTGGCCACGTGGTATGCTATACAGGTTCTGATTATGTTGTCTGTGATATTGTCATTAATTAATAATGAAATTTATCAATATACGAGCAAGGAATAATATTTCGCTTACCTGTCACGGAGCCAAAAGCAGTTGATATATGAATAGTTTGAGGCCGTCGGTAATTTGTCTAGCCAGAAATAGCTAACAGAGTAAAGAAGGTATCCGTTAATATTTCGTCGTCTGCGTTTCTACAGCATAACTTAAGGATACAATCAAAAATGAGGACTTACAGGAAACAAATCACTACGTTCGTAAAGGCACCTATAATATAAACATCTCTCTCAACAGATAAATAAAACTAGAAACTTACCATCCAGCGAATAGGAGCAGTTTTGAGAGATTCAATGTCGTTATTATGGAAGAACCTGATGTGTAATTCTGAGCGGCATTGAACAGTTCCACTGGCTTCTCCCAAGTTACTGTTTTATAATCAAACTGAAGAATTCTAGTGGCCACGCTTTGAGAACTATAGACACCATTGCTTAGAAGAAAAATACCTTTTTTAGGACTGGACCACCTAGTCCAAGAGGTCGCTAGAGAGCCTTCAAGGTCAGTGGACGCTATCTACATCATACAATCAAGCAGTGCGACTCCTTAGGGGCCAAGAAAGTGCCTCATTAATTCAAAGGAGCCATATTCAAATCACACCACCAGCGGAGATACGCCAATGTTGTGTAGGTGAATGAACCTAGAACCCATCAATCACAAGCGAATCATCCCGCACCAACCAACATAGATAGCATGCCTACGTTGTGCCGGAATCTTGCCACCATGCTTGCATTTGTACTCTTTATGACCATTTTTGCACTTAGGAAAAAGTCACATTCGTCTGGTGCGCTCGACTTGCTGGCCACCTATCTCCAAGCGCTAAGAGACGACTTCAATATCCCAGAAGGTCCTGAATTTGCTTACGCCTGTCATGTTGGACCCCAACACCTCTAACGACCATGCTTCTCTTTTAGCACACTATCAGCCAAACTTCACCCTCTACGAAGCATTCTACCGGGAGGTACACCAGAATCCCGAATTATCCGGCGTGGAAGTGGAAACGGGAGCTCTTGTTGCAACTAAGCTACAAGAGCTCGGGGATTTCGAGATACATACCGGCCTAGGTGGACACGGCGTCGTAGGCGTCCTCGAGAATGGGCTAGGGAAGAAGTGCTCATCCGAGCAGTGCTCGACGGGCTGCCAACACTCGAGCAGACCGGCCTTCCATACGCCAGCAAGAAACGCATGATTGATCGTTATGGGAATGAACGACCGGTGATGCACGCGTGTGGGCACGACATGAATATGGCTGCCCTCCTGGCAGCAGCCGCCGCGTTGAAGGCCGCAAGGGCCCATTGGACCGGAACCTTGATTGTGCTCTTCCAGCCCGATGAGGAGGAAACTGGAGGAGCAGAGGCCATGGTGAAGGACGGCTTGTATTCCAAAATACCAGTCCCGGACGTGATGCTGTCGCAACATGTCGTCCCTCTCCAAAGTGGGAAGGTTGCCATCCGCTCCGGCCCCGTCTTGATGGCTGCAGACTCTTTGAATGTGACGATCTCTGGCGGTCCTTGCCCGGGCGTAAATCCGCAATTCTGTCAAGACCCCATCGCCATGGCAACTCATATCATAACCGAGCTTCCCAAACTGGTGCAAGCGAAACTCGCTCCTCAGAGGAAGCAACGGTGGCATTTTGGGGAATTCACGCGAGCGTTCCAGGAGCAGGTTTCGTTTACGATGTGGATCTTCTTCTCGATGTCAAAACCTGGGCGCCTGGTGTTAGAAAAAGAGTGCTCGAATTGGTGAAGAACTCGATCGAAGCGGAATGCAAGGCGCTGAAGGCACCCAAGAGTCCAATTATCACATCCTCCATCCGGGCACCTCTCACCAGAAACTCGGCATCGATCGTCGATCCACTGGACAAGGCATTTTCTCATTATTTCGGCTCTGACTTGGTCGAGATGCAAATAACTCCCGCAACCGAGGACTTCTCTGCCCTGCAAGGACCTTACGAGATCCCTTACGCGTACTGGAATTTTGGTTGCAGTCCTCCTTCCGAATCTGGCTCTCCTCTACCAAGTAATCATTCGCCTTTTTTGCGCCTGAGATTCAACCAACATTGAAAGCGGGGGCGGATGCAATGACACTTGCTGTGCTGACCATTATGGCTTGAACGTGCTTGCAACCGATAGTGTCATAATTCTTACTCACTAACAAACCAACTCACTACCAAACAACGTACGCTCTCAATCCTATCTTCTGCCATATTCTGTCTAATAAATATAACTCAGTTATACAACACGTCTTCCAGGTCCTGGTCGAGGAATATAGACGGTTGGCGCTGGTTCGTTAACTATGGAGAGACAACCTCACAGCATCTCAATTCCTCCAACCCTCCGAGTTCTACAAGAAACCCAATATAATGAGTCTAATACAATCAAGTTTTCATCAGAACTTGACTCGAAGAGTCGTTGATTCAGCGTCAGTGCATCTGTCGAGAGTGCTTCTTCACATGTAGTACTGCAAGTTTAAACGGTGTGCTCAAGGGGCCTTCCCCGGCTGTATACCTTATAGGTCATAGATCAATGCCCTATAATGAGGATATAATACAAGCTTATCAAAATATATTCATCTTATAAAGATATCTAATATTTCCTATACTTTCAATGTTATATCTATAAATATTACACTTTAATAAGAAACTAGTACTAGGTATAAATAGTAGCTCTTAAGATAGTTTATTAATAGCTCTTTTAATTATAAAGTTATAGTCGGCTAAAGATATAGGATAGGGGGTAGTAGATATTTCCAGAGCGGGTTTTGGCCAGAGGTAAGTACGGACTAGAGAAAGCCGTTAGTTCTAATAGGTTCAAGTACACAGGCGATGTAGGCGATATAGAGAACTAATACTGCCCTAACTTAGATTGGAATATTTGGTCATTACTATACCCTACTTATTATGGAAGAACTTAATTAAAGAAATCATGTATAAAAGAAAGTTTGAGTAAGTCTTAGGAACTGAGAATCTACCTTTCTTAGGTATGTTTCTATTGATCAATCCAATAAAGGACCCGTAAAATCTATGTTTTTCTAACCTTCAAAAGGCAAAATAACGCCACCCAAAGCTCAAACCACTCGAGCGGGGTATTTCAGGAATATGAGAAACGGATTTTGGTATCAACACCTTTATTCCATTTCAATAGTTCCCGGTGGTTTACTGGTCAAATCGTACTCCACTCTGCAAACGCCATCAACCTCGTTCACAATTCTAGTGCTCACTCTCTCCAAGAAGTCCCAGTCGAATCGGAAAATGTTGGCAGTCATGAAATCCGTTGTCTGAACAGCTCTCAAAGCAATGACTTGTTGGTGAACTCTCTTATCACCCATGACACCAACAGCCCTGACTGGAAGGAGAGCAGCAAATGCTTGTGAAATTTGGTTGTAGAGTCCTGCAGCTTTGATCTCTTCGATGAAGATGAAATCGGCTTTTCGGGCGATGGCGACTTGTTCTCGGGTGACTTCACCTAAAACACGAATGGCGATTCCAGGACCTGGAAAGGGGTGTCGCATAATGAGATCCTCTGGGATACCGAGTTTTCTTCCCAAAGCACGTACTTCGTCTTTGAAGAGCTCACGGAGAGGCTCAATGAGCTTTAAGCCTTGACCGTTCATCATTCGTTCTGGAAGACCACCAACGTTGTGGTGGGTTTTGATGGTTGCTGATGGTCCTTTGAAAGAGATGGATTCGATTACGTCGGGGTAGAGAGTTCCTTGAAGGAAGAATTCAATTTTTCCGGCTTTTGGGGAGTCGATGGCAGCTTTTTCGATTTTGAGGGCCTCGGCTTCGAATACATCAATAAAAGTTCCACCAATGAACTTTCTCTTCTTCTCGGGGTCGTCGTGGATTCCCTTAAGACCGTCAAGGAAAAGGTCGGAGGCGTCGACCACAGTAAGATTAATACCGAGTCCCTTGGTCAAAGTCTCCTTGACTTGCTCACACTCGTTGAGACGCATACATCCGTTGTCAACGAGAACAGCATGGAAACGATCCCCAATTGCCTCGTGCATCAACTTGGCTGCCACGGTGGAATCTACACCTCCGCTAACGGCTCCGAGAACCTGTCCCTTCTCTCCCACCAATGCTCTGATTCTAGCAATTTCCTTGTCTACGAACTTGTCCATAGTCCAATTTTGTTGGGCTCCGCAGATTCCTACAGCAAAGTTCTTGAGAACTTCCGTTCCTCGCGCAGTATGTGTGACCTCTGGGTGGAATTGAATACCATAAATTGGTTTTGTCTCGTGAGCGATACCGGCGAAGGGGGAGTTCTTGGAAACTGCGATAACGTGGAAATTTGGAGGAAGGGCACCAAGTTTGTCGCCGTGTGACATCCAGACTTTGAGATCATCTTCCAATCCTTGGAATAGTTTGTCGACATGTCCATCTACTCTCTTAGCCTCCAATTGTGCGTGTCCGTATTCTCTTTCGGTTCCAGCGATAACATTCTTCCCGTTGCGCCAGGCAATCTCTTGTAATCCATAGCATATTCCCAAAATTGGAACGTTGAGATCAAAGAATGCGGGGTCGACATGAGGAGCGCCCTCTTCGTAAACAGAGTAAGGACCTCCAGAGAGGATGATTCCTTTTGGTTTCCATGTAAGGTCGGCTAGTTTCTGTGTGCAAGGCAGCATCTCAGAGTAGACATTGAGTTCTCGTAGTCTGCGGGTAATCAGATGGGTATATTGGGATCTAGAAATACGTTAGATACGTTTAAATAATTTCCTTATTTCTCCAACCTACCCAAAATCCAGCGTGAGGATCGTGTCGAATGTCTTGTGAGGCTCATCTGGGAGAGCCATGTTTACTTTTGTATGAAGGTGAAGATTACGGGTAGAATATTTGATAGGTGAGGTCTTTGAAGAAGAAAAAGGGTAGAAAGTAGGGAATAATGAAAGAGGGGAAGAACCCGAGAAGAGTCAAAAAGAGGGAAATGTTCTCAACTAAGTAGTATGACTCGGAGTGTAGTGGGATGCGATGGCGGGGAAATTTTTCTTTATCAGAATGCAGGCCGATAACAGGCGGGCCGTTGTCCAAAGCGGCATTGAATATATTTACATTATACGCCATGTCCAAATATTCAAAAGCGTAGTTTAGGAAGTTTTTTAGCTTTCAAAAACAATCAAAACTGGGGTCTACTCTTCTAGGTAGAGTTTGCTATGATAAAAAAAAGCTCATCATTTGAATTGTACCTAAAATTATGGTAGTGCCGCCTTTAGCTACCATCTCGATCAGTGCCTTAGGCATCAGAGGGGTCAAATAATCAGAGGACGATTAAATAAAATCTTCAACATTCAAAGTTCGTTATACAACACCATCCCAAATCCAAAAATGGTCAAAAAGCGCAACAGAGATCCGGAAGTGCTCGAGGACGCTCCTGCGTCTCAGAATGGGGGGGACGACAGCGGCAGTGAGGATGTAATGCTCTTCTTCTTCCTTCGCGATCCAGTGCTAATAATTTCACAGGATGTTGACATGGTCAATGTAGAATTCGAATGGTTCAACTTCAAGTCAGAAATTGACTTTCACGGAACTAAGAGTCTCCTGAGACAATTACTTGACGTCGATCACCAAATCTTCGATTTATCAGCTCTCGCAGATCTCATACTTTCACAACCTACCGTTGGTTCCACAGTCAAGGTCGATGGCGAAGAAACCGACCCATATGCCTTCCTTACGATCCTCAATCTACACGAACACCGCGAGAAGAAGATCGTTAAGGACTTGGCACAATATATCCTCGAGAAGTCAAAGTCGAGTTCAGACCTATCCTCCTTAGGACCCATACTCTCGTCGCCAAATGTGCAAGTTGGACTCATTCTCGCGGAGCGCCTGATTAATGTTCCTTCGGAAATCTCCCCACCAATGTACTCCATGCTCATAGACGAGATTGAGGCCGCCGTGGAAGACAAGGAGCCATACGAATTTACCCACTACCTCATTATATCCAAGAATTACCGAGAAATTGCTTCTTCCCTCGACCAAGAAGACGCCCCTAAAACGAAGAAGAACAAGGGAGGAAAGGCCAGTAAGGAAGTGTTCTATTTCCACCCAGAGGACGAAGTTCTAAAGAAGCACGCACTTTTGTCGGGGTCGTACGAATACACAAAAGATGAGGGCGATGGAATGGCGGACAGCAAAAGAGCATTTTCGGATCTGGGAATCAAGCCCCAAGGTTCGATGATACTCATAGAAGCAAGCAAGTTTCAGGCAGCTGTGAAAGCCATTGGCGAGTATTTGGCCCCTCCGCAATGAATATTATACCCACCTAGTCTATTTTTTTCCTTATTACCGCAGCCAGTGCTTCTATTCCGCATCTAATCTTTGCATCAAGTATTCCACCTCGACTTCTTTAGTGAGGGGAATAACGAAATCCTTGTACATCGCAACCACAGCATCCACATTGATCTTGACTGGACTTTCAACTCCTTGACTTGGATCTGTACCGTAAGTTCTGGCCTTCAATCCTAGTCGTTCCAAGACCTTCTTCTCGACAGCTTCATTTGTGATCGCACGGCCAATTCCATCCCGATCCTCGGCCTTGATCAACTTTGTGTATAACTCCTTCTCGGTCTGGAATTTCGATTCGGCCACGAACTTTCCGAAATGAATTCTCAGTGAGAGCGCTTGCAGACAGGCGATATCGGCCGTGGCTGTGGAACCGTAATTCTCCTCCGTCTCACCTCGATCCTCGTGTCCAAAGTCCCCGCCGCATGCCGTTGGAAGGAAGTTTTCGATGTAGCTCTTCTTGATTTTATCATTGACATTGACATTGTTGTCGTGGAGTATCTTCGGATAGTTTAGGGGTTTAAGAATGGGGTTTTGGACGGCATTGGGGAAGAAAGGATATTGATCGGGGGATTCGAAGCGTCGAATGAGGGAGTCGAGTTTTTCGCGCTCTTGCAGAAGCCAGTCGAGGAAGCTCAGCTTACTATTGGGTATGCTGACGGCCCCTGGCTTGTAGATTGTGCCGTTGAGGGGGAATTGAACTCGCTCGATGAGATGGTAGGTAATCGTATCTTCTAATCGACTAGAAGTTTGTTAGCATCGAATTTTAGTGAGGGTTTGAAAAGAATACTCACATCAACTGGAAGCGGATATTTGAAAGGTCGAGGGCCTTGGAGGCATCGGAGAAATCGATTGTCGCATCCATAATTCTGGTTGTAGCGGGGTAACGAAGGATCGCAGAAGAAAGATGGCGGGATCGAGGTGATGCCTGAATTTATTGGCAGATGTGTGTTGAAGTGGGAGAAGGAGTATTAAATAGACAAGACAGCAGTCATACTATTCAATTGCTTAGTCGATGGCTCACTCTGACTTCACCGTGCACCTTAACTGGTACCTAGGTACAAGTACAAGAGTACAAGAGTACCATAATTATTTCTAGAAAGCCGATGCCGATGTCCGGAGCGATCCCTGTCAATGTCGGCCCGGCTGCATCGTCAACAACCTTGGCCAGAGCATATGCGAGCGAGGCGAGATGGAAATGCATCATCGGATCAAGAACTCACACGACCAAAACACGACAAACTCTCCTGCGCAAACACCACCAAGTCCTCGCAGACGCTACACCAACGATTTACTCAAAATCGTGGAATATTACATGTTTTGCCTACGGCCACGAACCTCCAATGGCTGGCTCCAGCAGCCGCAATGCCTCTCCAATAGGAGCTCCAGATGATTCTACAATCATATCTGTACGTCACTCTGATTGTCTTTTTCTCCTTTCCCGTACGAAATACTGACAATATCTGCTAGACTCGAGGTTTAGAGGCATTTGGACGAAAGGTTACCACCACGGCGGGACAACTGATGGGGCCCTTGGATCCCACTGCGAGTACGCACTATCAAAATGCAATGAGTGACCTCCACAAGCAATTAAGGAGGCCGAACCTCCAACGAAGCGTCTTTTCCTTTGCAAGAACGAGTCCCACGGACCTGGTTCGCTCGAAGCTCTCCACTTCTGAAATACAATACCGCGCCCTCACATTTTTACCTGACGAACTCTTGCGAAACATTCCTGATGATGACAATACATATTCCCTGTTCCAGGGATTTCAAGCCACTCTCCCCACAGCAGCTAGTCCTGACGGGAAACGGCATAGAAGGAAGGTGTCGAGGGGTAGGAAGCTGTTGGAAGACGACAAGTCGGAATCGGATAATACGCCACCGTCTTTGGGGAAGTTAAAAAAGGAGCAGAATTCTTTGAATCACCAGCTGGAGATGATGGGTATTCGCAAGAATATGGCTAGTAGTGAAATACATGAGATTGATAACAAAATAGCAAATCTCAACAGTATGCGGAAGATTGTGCTGGAGAGACTAGCAGATTTAGAGCAAGAAGAGGCTATGCTCGAGCACGACAGTGGGTAGATTACTCCTGGCTATGATATCGTTACTAACTTTTGAAAAGTACTGGATCTGGAGAATAGGCTAGAAGATGCCCAAGACCAACTCGACACGGAGGAGGCCTTAAAGGCGGAGGTTGACTTAGAAGAGGCGGAGGACCCCTCGATGGATGCTTCATTCATGTCCGAATCTATATACGAAAAGCTACCTTCCGCATCAACTACGCCCACAAAGCCTAAGAGGCATAAGACGATCCGAAGAAAGTCCATGCCGATTTTACACGAACACTTTGAACCAGGGTCGATGATCAAAGAGATCAAGGCTCATGGCGATTCAATCACAGCCTTGGACTTTGATGTTCCCTTTGGAACCATGGTTACTTCGGCGTTGGATGATACTGTTCGAGTATGGGATCTGAATGCTGGAAGGTGTATGGGGCTTCTAGAGGGACATACAGCTTCGGTGCGGACATTACAGGTCGAAGACAATATTGTGGCAACAGGGTCAATGGACGCAACCATTCGTCTGTGGGATCTAAGCAAAGCTCGTTATGAACCACCAGATAACAGAATTAATAAGGATATCGATGAGGAAGAAGATCATCTGGCATTTGGAGAGGAGGAAGACCAACCTTTTGAGCCTCCCGTTGGAACTATGAGAGATTGCCCACTTTTCACTTTGGAAGCCCATGTCGATGAAGTTACTGCTCTATATTTCAAAGGCGATACCCTCATCTCTGGTTCGTCGGATAAGACTTTACGACAATGGGATCTTGAAAAGGGTCGTTGTGTGCAGACCCTGGATGTCATGTGGGCAGCAGCCCAAGCATCCGCAAGTATGGGCTCAAGCGAAGGCGCATGGAGATCAACCGGCAAAGTTGCCGATGCAACTGCGGATTTTGTTGGGGCTGTCCAGGTCTTCGATGCAGCCCTTGCTTGCGGAACTGCTGATGGTATGGTTCGATTATGGGATCTCAGAAGTGGACAAGTTCACCGCAGTTTGGTCGGACATACTGGCCCTGTGACATGTCTTCAGTTTGATGACATGCACTTGGTCACAGGAAGTCTTGATCGAAGTATCCGAGTAAGTTTCTGGTCTCTAATACAATTGATAATTTCATTGTTGCTAACATTGAATCTCAGATCTGGGATCTCCGAACTGGAGCTATCCACGATGCATATGCTTACGACCACCCCATTACGAGCATGATGTTCGATAATCGACGGATTGTCTCGGCTTGTGGTGAGGATGTGGCTAAGGTGTATGATAAAACGGATGGTCGACACTGGGATTGTGGAGCGGGTGTTACTGCTGCTGAAGATGGCAAAACACCTGCTATCATTGAGAATGTTAGGATCAAGGATGGGTATCTGACCGAGGGACGAAGGGATGGTGTGGTTGGTATATGGACTTGTTAGATAGATGGGGCTAGCGTGGATTAAGGTGGTTGGGTGGATCACTTGGAATCAAGGGTGTACCATATTTGAAAGATAGGTGGACGAGTTGCACTCTTGGGTGTGAGGGGCGTACAATTTTGTCCTTTTTTAGGTGGGAGTGTGAGGCTGGGTGGGGTTGTAGATATACGTGTATGATTTTTTGGCTTCTCTTGAAATGGCCTTTTGTTTATATGCTTGCCATTGTGTTTCGGTTCCCCATTCGTGGGACTCACTCATTTGCTGTATTAGAGCAACGAGTAGGGTCTCAAGTTTAGTTGGGTCTCCATTCCAACCAGTATCCCCTACATACAAATGTTTTCCCCCAGAAGGACAGTAGAAACTTTGAATCCAGTGGTTCTATCCACCTCCTCCTTCAGAAAATTTCACGAGAGACTGGTTTCCCTTCTCCTCTTTTACCTCTTTGGCTCTTTCCTTCACCCAGCTTTTTTTGACCTGGGGAAGTCGGTCTGGTGCAGACACTCGCTACACCCCAGAAGCCACGCCAAAGTGTGAATACTTGTATCAGCAGTAAAACCGTACATATAGTTTAGAAGGGTATAATTTTCACATCTAGACATTTTAACTAAACGTTGCTTTTCCTAGGGTATTACTTGCCATTGACATTTTTCAGTTTACTGTCGCGGACTTTTGGGCTACTCGGCATTTGTACTGATAGATATATTCTGCAAGGCATCCGTTTGAGGTTTGGTAGCCGAGTAGTACAAGGAGGTACTTTCCTTAGGAGATTTGTAGCTGATGAGTATCTTGGTAAATAAGGTTTACTATCGAACAGGTTATATATTTATATAAACATCAATAATCAGGAGAGCTTCTTCTATGATATTAAAGACGTGCTCTTTACTATTTCAGTCTATAGTGTAGATTGCTGACTGTTAGATGGGTCCTGGACTCTTGGAGGCAAATAGTTTAAGGAGAGAATGAAAGGGGTTTTAAGTTGTGGTACGGGGAGACTGCACTTAGAAACTAGAAAATTGAATAGAGTTTAAGTTAGTGTCTACTTTATTTTTAATTAAAGTCTTTAGTATCTTTGATCTGAAAATTGTTGAAATGAGTTACTTAGGTAAGTTAAATGGAGAAACTACCTTATGAAGCTATAATAGTAGAAGAAAAATAATTAGTGAATACATAAAACTATAAAATATCTGAAGAACTAATCACATTGTTGTACTGAGTAGTTGTCTCGGCTCAAAATCGGCTCTCGTGCCTGGTAACCCCATCCAGACTAGTGTACCAAAGAGCCGCCAACTTTCAACCCTCAAGTCCAGTGGAGGGGAACCCCAAATATTGTCAGCCTTGTCCCCATCTACAACATCCTCCAAACACCCCGCCCTACCACAATACAACACCTTCGCATATCCCTCGACAGATAAGTAAAACGCGACCATGAGGCTCACAGCAGAGCTCATCCAAAACTCCCTCTCCTACCTCAACCCACTCAAGGAGCGTGAACTGGATCTCCGAGGTTCGTTCACAATTTTTTTTAACTGAAAAGAACTGATTTACTACACTTTGAGGCGAGCTTTGGTTGATATTCATATCCTTTTTTCCGGGAGGTTGTAGGTCATAAGATACCGGCGATTGAGAATCTGGGTGTTGCTGGGGTATGTCTTCTCTTTCCTTCTCCAAGCATTGTCAACAAGAATTGAGTTGTGTAATTGAGTTGAGGAGAGACGGCTAATTGTTTTTCTGGGGATTTTTAGCCACATGATGCCATCGATTTCACCGACAATGATATTCAATTCTTAGGCGGCTTTCCGCTGTCCCCTCGATTACGGACCCTCCTTTTGGCGCGCAATCGTGTTTCGGGTATTCAAGCTACGTTGGCGAATTCGGTGCCGAATCTTTCGATGCTGGTTCTTTCGTCGAACGATTTCAAGGAATTGGCGGATTTGGATGGGCTGAGTACGTTGACGAGGTTGATGCACTTGGTTTTGAACGAGAATCCAGTTACGAGGAAGGATGTGAGTTCTCCCATATACTTAGGACGAGAGGGGATAAAGTTGCGCTTGTGGGCTGGATGCTAATTAACTATAGCATTATCGAAGCTGGGTTGTTTGGAGATGTCCTACCGTTCGATTTTTGGACTACAAGAAGGTCAAAGACGAGGAGAGACGTCGGGCTAAGGAACTATTTGGCACATTTGAGGAGCCCACGGAACTTGCTTCAAGGGTTCGTAGATTACGTTCTGTATTTTGGACACAGGAATAGACTGACTAGAAGACAGATCATGGGTGTCAAATCCCGTACTTTCGATACACCATCTGCCAATGGCATCGCGGCGGCTTCGACATCCAAGAACTACCGTGTGAAGCTTACGGATATTGAGAGGAAGAAGGTGGAGCAGTTGATTCGAAACGCGAAGAGTCTGCAAGATATTCAGCGTCTAGAAAAGGAATTGAACGAGGGTAGAGTTCCAGCTGCGGCTCAAGGGTTTGAGGGTGATGCCATGGAGGAGTAGTGGCGCTTAGGGGTATATTCATGAGGATATCACAAATCTTTCCTTCGTGAAGGGAGCATATGAATGGCGTTATTTTGGAACGAAAAAATTAAGGCGTTGAGGAAATTGAACCACAAATTGTGTGTGAATAGGTTTATATTTTTTGCTGAAGAGAATCACGAATGCATATTCATCGCTCAGGACTGGATTTTTCATTTCCCTATCCTGACCAGAAACAATGAGTTTTGTCTGTCCGTAAAGTCGTAAACAACCACGGTTAATTTCCCACCTAACTCATCTCAACATCCTGCAATGCCTCCCCACCACCATTACTAATCCCCGATCTTCTACGACTCTCCAATTCCAATTGCGCATTGGGATCATCCTCTCTCTCCTCGTCCTCCCTCGCCTTGCCATTACTGTTTCCGTTAACAGCTGAGAAGCCACCACTTCCACATCCACTCCCACTTCCACGAGCATTGCCGTTGCCATTTGCGACGAGGTTATCGAGTGGCCCTTGAGTGTTGGTCTCGGTGGCGCCCGAGGTGGGGTCGGTTGATGAAGGGACTTTCTTAGTTTTTATATCCTTGAAAGGGATTGTTTTTGGGACGACGTCAGTGAGAAACTCGAGGTTGTCGAGGCGGGATACTGCGTTTGCTGGCGGAGGTGGGTTAGAGGGTACGCGAATAGGACAGAAGGAACGAGGGTAAGAGGGACAACTCTGGGAATAGAAGTGAGGATTGGAAGTCTCTGAGACAGAGAGTACATACCGAGATCACGATATTGGATGTTACGGCGGGGCTTCTTCTCTGATTTGACGACGTTGTGACCTTGCTCGGCCATGTACTGGATGAACATTTCCTAAGGAGTGATGTTAGATATCTTTATGATTGTTCTGGGGAAAACTGGGAAGAGACTTACAGTTGCTATTGCGATGGTGAAGGCGGCGCTTGCTGCACATATATGGATATCTTGATCTACCATGATCATTTTCTTGATTCGTGCCACTGCGAGTGAAATTAGCGAGAATTTTTTCTGTGCATGGGTTTACGTTTTTGCTTACATGGAAGATGAGGTGCTCCCGTTGGTTCTTTCCGTGGAGGAATGGGTGCGTTGTTGGGAGGCATGTTGATGAGAAGGTGTAGGTGTTTGCTCAAATCGCGTTCAGGTTGATGATCTGGACAAGGTGCCAAGCGGTGTGAAAAGGGGAGTGATTCCGAGTAAGTGAACACTTGATAGTCTAGAAAGAAGGTTAGAAAGAGATTTTGAAGGATAAGTACAAGCTGTACTCGTATGAGTAAGGGGATTTAACGATTACGAGGCCGCATGAAAGATGAAAACCGGAAACTTTGACATTGGGAGAATACTCCACGAGTTGCGAAGCATTTCCGGCGCAGAAGTTTGTGAAAACCTTCGAAAAGTAGTATTTTCGTTTCAGAAACGGAGAAAGACGTGAGTTTTGTGCGAATTTGAACAACATCACCAATTTCATAAAATTTGGAAAGTCATTGCATGGGTTTCTGATACGGGAGAAATGGTGGCACTAGCCCTGCCTCTCGATTCAAACAACTTACCGGTCTCCTGTATCTCTTTTCTCGCTAAATGGACACATCTACAGAAACTCTTGATGAAAACAACACGTACCTCGAGGTTGAGAGCTTTGGTGTGGACTTTGAAGATGGTCGACAGAAATTGGCCGCGTTTGAAGACGCGACCTGAAAGGTCCAGAATCGGGGGATAAGTTCTTTGGTCGACCACGTGATACACCTGGTGGACCCGCCTTGGCAAACCAGAGGTAGGAGCCTCCCACTCCTTTTCATTTGCCTACATATACGAGACGACACAATCCGATTTACGCTTATTTCCATTATCAGTAGAGCGACTGGGAATTTAAGCAAGTATATTTTGTTTGGTTTTGTTGTTTGCTCCATGCTGCCTAGCTCAGCTCCGGATCTGCAGGTTGTGTCAGACCCGTGCCGCTGCCAAAGACGTATATCACGCCAACTCTCCTGAAAATCCAAGACTGCCTTTTGAGGTTGCAAAGTTAAACCATCAAAGAGTCACCATGCCTCCTCCACCCAAACCAAGCGGCGCAAGTCCTACAACGGCCTCTGCTTCCAGCCGAGGGGGGGATAGAAGTCTTCGGCTTCTACATGAACTGATAACCAGAGCCAAGAACGTATGAGACTCCTACCCTATATCATGATCAAGTTTTAAACCATGACAGAATTACATAGTCCTATTGAAGGCATCCGAGGAACTAGAGCCAACCTGCGACCAGATTCTCTCAATAATTGGGGCCCTTCATGTCATAGAAGACCACAGAGAGAAAGGCGAAATCTCCACCGAGAATAAGAGAACGCTTGTTGATATTTCGTTCTGGCTATCCTCTGTCTTCTCCGATCTCGAAGCTGAACTTGATGACCTCAAAAAGGGGAACAGTCAGGAAGGATTCTCGCCAATCACAGAGAAAGAGCTTGACCCCCATGCTCAGCTGACAGCGTTCACGGCGCTGATTCGACGGTATGTAAAGTTTACGGCACAGAAAAACTCCCTGTACAGGATCAAGATCAGCTCGTATCGGTGTCTGCTTTGTGTATGAGGGCTGGTTGTTATTTTCCGCCACCTACTTTGCCCAGCATTGTGCGAAACAGTCTTGGGTAATTGATGGTGTGGTTCGAGAGGATTTGGAAATCGATTCCCCGAATTGTGAGCTCTTCTCGGATATTTATCCAGAGATGTTTCGTACAATGAAGGAAACCCTGTGGTGGGCATTGAAAACGGGAGTTAATATCGTTGCTCGGCTGTTCTAATTTCTTTGGGAGAATAAGCCATTACCGCGGATATTTTGGAGCAATTGAAGTCGGTTGTTCTCCAACTTCCGGTTGTCTCAGGTTGTTGTTCTAATTCTTCAGGGGAATTTAATCGAATTTCCCTAGAGAGTCAGAACAACGAGACCCAATTAGGCTAGTATGAACCTGATGGTTTACTGCCACTTTTGAGGGCCCTCGGATCGAGCACCTTAACGACTAAACCCTACTTACATTGCTGACACATTATAACTTTAGAGACCGACAGTACAAAATTTGGAATGCTCTGGAAGAAATTCATGGCAACGATCCCCCTGAAACTCAAACATCAGTTGCGTCAGACTGGACATTTACAGAGCTGCAAATGCATGGCATATCAAAAGATATTCTACAAGAAGAGTTCTTTTTCATTAATAACTGGTTCAAAGATAGAAAGGAGGGAGCCGGAGACGAAAGCGGAGTCGCACCAGCACCAGCACATGATGGTCTTCCGGATTACTCCCTAGAATCTCTCATACCCGTCGATGAGAAAACTGCACTACCCGATTACTCCCTGGAATCACTAATACCTGTCGATCCACAAAGCCTAAACCCCGATTACTCCCTAAAAGAATCTTCACTACCCGGGCCTGATTATGCCCTGGGCTCTCTAATACCTGTTGATGAACAAAATCGACAACCTGATTACGCCCTAGGATCCCTAATTCTTGACGACGGAATTCGACCCTTGGTCAAATCGACACACGACTTATCATTGGAACACCCAGCCGGGAGCCCCACTGCAACAAAGGCAAATCCACCTCCCTACACATTTGACGGAGAAAATGGAAAGGACCCTGTGAATGATGCCGAGTTTTCAAGCTACATCCAAAAGGCGACAGAGATGGAGGCAAATATCAGGCTACTCCAATTCGAGAATCACCCAGAAAACTGCTCTTCGCCTCTGGCATGGCTTCCACGAGCACATCGAGATACCTACCGAGGACGTAGAGATGTTATTAACATGATGGAAGTGGGTATTTCCCTAGTTACATTTCCCTTTTTCAAACTATTTCAGTAGGATTGAGATATTTATTCCCTCAAACTACCCTGTTTTTTGGTGTTTTCCTCAAACATGCTTCTAGAAATTGCACCACTGACTTCCGCAGCCCCATTCATTTACTGTGATGGCATACGAAACCGCACCAAGATGTAGAGAGGCGATAAAGAGACGGTATGAATTGTTCAGAACATCTCTCGAGCATAGAACTACCGGGCCCGGCTGGGAAATAATAACCAAAGCCATGGAAGCGCTGGATGTCATGTCGACTGCTTTGGAAAAGTTCTCGCAGTTGGAGAATCAGACCTTCATTCACCCTCTGAATTCCAAGGTTGAGAGGTTTTCAGACATGGATCAATTGGACTTTGAAGTTAGTACACTGTCTGCTGTGGGCCCGGGCGTAGTGGCGCCTCAAAAGGAGTTTTCGTTGGTCCAGAACAGCTATTATCGAGTACGTATTGTCTGGGTGGTTCCTGGCTTCTATTGGGATCTTTTTCATTTTCCTCCAAATATACATACAATTGACTATGCTAACTCAGATCTATAGCTTCTGACTTACATCATGGGCTTCCTAGAGGCTCTAGCCGTCGTATTTCCGGGACGTACACACATCACTCGCCCAAAGGGTAGTTTTGAAGAAATATGGACAGGAAGTATGATGGCTGCGAGAGTAGCTTGGGTAGAGAAGCAAATAGACGGTTGGACCGAGATCGACCAGGCGTTGTTCAAATGTCGAGAGTGGCGCCGTCTTCAACCAGACATACAAAGAGAAGCTCTCGAAGTTTTGAGCCAGTGGGCGGAATCTGAAAAGGTTCTTTCTGGAAGCGAAAAGCGAGATATGATCGAGTTCACAGTTGTGAGTGCCCAATTCATACAAGTAAAAGTCTCCCTTAGGGAAGTTCTGGAGCTGAGGCATTCCTTTTTCTCAACATTTTTACACTGGTTCCTGAAGTCTTACTCGTTCCACTACTTAAACATTCTTAGAGAAGTATGCTGACTCTTAGAACTTGTAGGTTGCTGCTGCAAATCTGCCCAAATCCAGCTTTCGTGTTCCCAAATGTTTTGCCAAAGTCTTGTACTACGGCCCAAATCGTTTTGGAGGTGCAATAAGATTAGGCGAGTTCAGGACGGAGGTCTCAGAGAAAACCAACAACCCGATCTGGAATAAGAGTTTCATGATCCCCGTTGCTCTCAATAGCAAATACATCGATGTCGAAATCTGTGACCGCATAGCCGGGGCGGAAAAGGAGATTGCCAGAACCAGGATCCCCTTTTCGTTCGTGCCAGGGGTTGAAGCCAGTTTTTCTGGCAAGAGTTTGATTTATGGATGTAACGGTTAGTGAGAATAATAGCTGGGAATGACGCCTGAGCTGATGATCATGTAGTTGAAATTGAGCTGCCGATGACAGAAACTAGCGGCAAAGGTAAAGATCAGAATCCTCCTTTGCTGAGAGTGCATTTGGTGTGGCAGGGTCGTCATGCTAGACTGCAAGAATTGGGTCTGCCGGTTGGCCCGCCGGGGAAGATGTTCCGGAAGGATGTTACTGGGATTCCACTTTCACCTGTGGAAAGGGCTGCTTTGACGAAGGATGTTTACACGTCTCCAGATGAGGCGTAGTTAGCTGGCTTTTATTGGAAGTTGGAACTTGAGATGAATCGGGTACTCGAAATTGCAGTGGGGGAGATGGAGGATATTTCTTTCGAGTCGGGTTTGTATTCGTAGTTAGCCAACTGTTGTTAGGCCAAAGCGAATTCCTGAAAGCTAGAAAGCTAGGGAATCATTCCTCATGCCGCAAAAATCATGGCAATAAACATTATAAGCAACATTGACTTCTGAAGAGAGCGTTTTCTTTTCTTTTCTTTTCTCGTTCCAGACCGAAATTGTTATATTAATAAGACTGAGCGATTGAACTTTTGGGTAGCCTCCCGAACGGAACCTAAAGTGACACTGACACCTGGTACACAGAACAAGCGGCAGTATTCGAACCCTCACAAGTCCAAGTGTAACATGACTTCAAGTTATTCTATACTTAAACAAACAGAGCCAGGACAATCTATCAGAGTTCTCTGCACATGCATTCAACCAGAAAATGGAGTATCAAATTAATCATTGCAAAGCTCATACGTGTGGAAAGGTAAACAAATTTCATTTTTCTAGTAATCGATAAAACAGTCTCCAAGTGCAAATAGACACGAGGACTGCAAGAAGGATTGCCCTTAATGAACAGAAGGGGTGAGAAGAGAAGTCGAAATAATACAAATCATAAATCGGAGTTATAAAAAGAACGCTAATAGATCGAAGTGCCACAGCATGCACTGTGCTTCCGATCCTTGTACGTGTGACGCCAGGAGAGTGGAAGTTGTCGTTCAAAATACTCAAAATCCCAAGTGGCTTGTTGGGCCAGGTCTCCGCAAGGTCGGGGTTGAGTATTGAATATTGCATATTTTCAATAGACCACATTGATCATCCAACCGACTTTCAAAACTCTCGCTGCAACAAGACAAGCGCCAGCAGCAGTGTAAGAGAGACCGGCGAAGATAATAACACCCTCGTAATTCCCACCATTGGCAGTCAAAACCTGACCAGCAATGGGAAGAGCCGTGAGAGTTCCAAACGCCACAAACATCCAGCACGAAGCGAAATATCTGCCATAATGCTCTGTTTTGCACATTTGGCCTACACAGACTGGACTCAAGCTCAGGTTGCTTCCGCTGACGAATCCAAATATGACGGCGAAGACGACGAGCATTTCTGTGGATTGGCCAGCGGGAAGCCAGAGTCCGAAGCAGGCGATAGCGCAGAATGCGATGGAGATGATGAGTGTGTTTACTCGTCCCATCATATCGGCAACAACACCAGCGAGGAAGCGACCGAAGAAGCTTCCTCCGTTCAAGATTGCTAAAATCTGAAATCCGAATTTATTTGAGTGGCCGTGTGTTGTTGCGTAGTTTGTGATGAATGTGAGAGGGACGAAGATTCCCCATTCCCTGTGGACGAGTTAGTATTGTTAGAGAAGGAACGAAGAGAAAGTAGTATCCCAATCCTGGAACACCAGAAAGGGAATTAACTCGGAAAATACCTACATGAGGAAAATACCGAGCGTCAACAAGGCGAAGGGTAGATCTTTTAGGACCGAAAAATCTGGGGAAATTTCTTTCAAACTAGCCATCTTCTTCCGTGGCAAGCGACTCCTGACTGTCATATTGGCTATGACAAGAAGGACGAAAAGGATTCCACCGAGTATGCGCATTGAATTTGTGAATCCAACCTTTGGGATCAAAGGTTGAAGTATCAAAGGGAACAGTATTCCTCCAATAGACCCACTTGTCATTGCTATTCCAGTAGCGTTCCCCCTCTTCGCTAGGAAAAAGTGGCCTACGGAAGCAATACATGGAGAGACGATGAGAGATCCTCCAATACCGTTGAGAACACTATAGACCATGAAGAAATGCCAGTATTCTAGGAAACAGTCAGTAGTGTAACAAATTGAGATAACGATGTTTTAGCTTACGAGTGCATTCCCCAAGAAGAAACATCGACAGCACTAGAAGTATGCTTCCAGCTAAAATCAAAGCTCGTGGTCCATAGGCATCGAAAATCGGACCAACTGGTGCTCCGAGGAAGAAGGTAGCGAAGAGGCCGAGTCCAAAGATCCATCCTATCTGACTGGGTGTTTTATCTTTGAGCTGGTTTTGCTGAAAGTAATCGAGAAGAACAGCAGTGCTGTTAATAATCCCAAAGACAGCAAAGCCGCCACAGAACGCACCAACGACCACACTCCATGCCTTCAGACCGCCTTCTGGGAAATCGTCCTTCTCTTCGAGGGAATGATTGTCCGATTGACCATTTTCGTTGGGTGTTGTAGAAGTACTTTGAGCCTCAGTTGCAGGCTTCCCCGCAACTGGACTGGCAGTTTCCTCTTTCACCCCGCCCTTTTCCACATCGTGGGATTGGACATTTGTGCCGTCGACATCGTTATATTGGTATTTTATGAAGCTGCTGTCCTCAGCTAAATTATGACCAATATGATTCATTCGCCACCAAAACGAAGAATATGAGGAGTGAACAGCAATGTAAATTTTTGAGTCGGCAAAAAACCTGGGAAACAGATGGTTTTTATGAAGAGAAAAGAGTGGGGGATCTGGGAAAAATGATGGATGGGTTCTTCCCCGGCCAACTTTCGGCCGGGGCCGTTCACCGTTAGGGCGTGGGTTTTCTTTTCCTTTCCAATGAGAGACGATTTTACCTAATTGCGTGGCTACACGTGATGGCCTTCACCGTGACGTGCTCTGGAATGAATTTCGACTGCTCGACATCCTAGCGTTGAAGGGATTTGGACTTTGTTGAAAGGGCAGTAAAATGATATAGCTGAGAAGAAGAAAGCACAACAGGACGAGAGAGATTCTGGAATGGCATTGGACTCCCGACGCCCTTAAAATGATGGGTGCAATGATCGATTCATTTCGACTGTCCCTGGTACGTACGTACGTACTTGTACATACGAGTAGACAACAAAGGCGGCAGGCATCGTCGCCGTGAAGTCAGGCAAAGCAAGAAAGTGGGATGAAGGTAGCAAACAGAGACAGCAAAAAGCAGTAGTGGTGTTGAAGCAAATAATCGAGAGGGGATGAACAGGACTTGTGGAAATCCTGGTGTGGAATTTGTGTTTGACGATGAGTGAGTAAGCACAAACCTTATATATACGACCACCGAGATTCAGAGGAATCTTTGAGTACTCTCGTACCGATCCTCCGTTCAGCGATAAGACCATCTCGTCAATGACCATGTCATTGTTCCTTGGTTTTTTTGGGGCTTCAGTATTATTAATCATCAATGGCAAGGGGAATTGACCCATGTAATGTCAGTACCTCCGTACCTAACAACGGCTGTTCTTCAATTGGCCAAAAACATATTCTATCCGTGGGGGAAAAGGGTCAGACTCAAGAACCAAGGGGTGTATTACAGTCAGAAGTTGCGGAATTTCCTGTCTCGTTCGGGGTAACCTATTCTGCCATACACTTCTTTGGGCAACAATGCTCTAAGGGAGGGGGAAAATCAGTAAATGATTAACGTCATTAGGTTGAATTTAGGTAGTGTGGATCGACCCCAACTAGTACAATCACTATTCTTCTCACCGGTGGCTTCGAATCAAACACCTAGTGGGGCCCGCTGGAGTTATTGTCGGATATGTGGTTGGTTAAATCCATCTTGCATGAGCAGTCTAGATCAGGGTGGTATGTTCATTAACATCCTCGTATAAGACGCCCCTCCTTACAAACTTCGATTCTTCGATTCCTCAGTCCAAATCAACAAACTGACAGCTTCTCATTCCTCAAACTGAATCAAATTCCTGTCTTTTTCTCAATAAGAAAAATACTTGTCTAATCTATCACCATGGTTTTCCCACCCCCTCAACCAAAATTGAGACCTCTTGGTCAATATCGTGTGTTATCGCCAACTGCTTCAGTTCGTGTCAGTCCGATATGCCTTGGTACTATGAACTTTGGGGAATCATGGTATGATCAGACTTCTATCATAATTCTTCCGCCCTTGGAATCCTTATCGCTAATCATTACATCTATCTGCTCAGGGTCGACTTCCTAGGAGAATGCAATAAAAAGACCACAGAAGAAATCCTCGACTACTTTTACGAAGTTGGTGGAAACTTCCTTGATACATCAAACAACTATCAAGTAAGTGACTACTCTGCTCTCTTAAATTCGGTACAATTCTAATATTAAACAGGATGAAGAATCCGAGAAATGGATTGGAGAATGGATGGAAAAGAAGCAGAACAGAGATGAGATGGTTATCGCTACCAAATTTACCACAGCCTACAGAAGTGGACATGGAGACGAAGAGATTATTATCAATACTTCAGGAAACGGAACTAAATCATTGCACGTCTCGTTGGAGGCTAGCTTGAAGAAGCTCAAAACTAGCTACGTCGATATCCTGTATGTCCATTGGTGGGACTTCACTTGTTCGATCCCGGAGCTGATGCAGAGTCTCAACACTATGGTCATGCAAGGAAAAGTACTTTATCTTGGTATCTCCGACACACCTGCATGGGTTGTTTCCAAAGCCAATGAGTATGCGAGACAAAATGGATTCCGCCAGTTTTCTGTCTACCAAGGACGTTGGAGCGCCGAAAACAGAGATTTCGAGAGTATGTTTACTTTTCTTTATCAAAGGGAATACAACGCTAACAACTGACTAAAGGAGAGATCCTTGGCATGTGTCAAGCTGAAGGTATGGGAATTGCTCCCTGGGGTGCGCTTGGTGGCGGACACTTCAAAACGGAGGAGCAAAGAAAGAATGCAGAGGCCAAGACCAGAGGTTCCCGCGAGGCCAGCGAGGCTGCAATTAACATCAGCAAAGTTCTTGAGAAGATCGCCAACAGGGAGAATACCCAGATTACCAGTGTAGCCATGGCGTATGTTATGCACAAAGCTCCCTACGTCTTTCCCATCATTGGTGGAAGAAAGCTTGAACATCTCAAAGGCAACATTGAGGGTTTGAGTTTGAGCTTGAGTGACGAAGATCTCAAGGAAATCGAGGGAGCAAACACCTTTGATATTGGCTTCCCATTGAACTTTTTGGGTGGACCTGAAGGCGTCAAAAGCCCCAGTGATCTCTGGCTGGCCAGCTATGCGGGACATCAACAGCATGTTGCTTGGCCAAAGGTATATCTCTCTTGATCCATACCGCAACGAGGAATAAACTGACATTGATATAGGCAATCGGACGCACTGATAAAGCAAGCAAATAGGCGATTGCTTTATGGAGGAGGTTCACTTTGACATAAAACTAGCTTTAGCTCTGAGTCAATACAGCCTAAATTGCGCATCCCTATGTAGTCGTAATAACAAAATGTATAAGGACCAAACATATCATAACCCGTGTTCCCTTTCAAGGCATGTGAGAGCTGAAATAATCGGTGGAAGAGCTGGAATCCAGAAATTCTAACCTAGGGCTCAATTTCCAAATACCCGCTGTTCGGAATTTCTGGACCATACCATCACTAGTCCATATATTTTGGAGAAATTGAACTAGTTGTAGGTACCTAGATTGTTTTCAGTCAAGACTCGAGGACGACCATCTCGCGTGTCTGTCGCGCCAAGACTTACGAAGCCCCACATCCCGTGACCAGGCGAAAGTCTGGGGTCGCCCGGGTATCTATCGAGAACCAAGAAGCCTCGAATTGTTGTCCAGCAACCCGAAACCTCTTGATAGCAACAAATAATGAGCTTTCGCAAAAGTGCCCAACCAATTCACCAGCTTGGCTGAACGAATCTGCAGACAAATAGCTCGACACTCAAGAAGTAAACACCAAAAGCGCACCTTCACTGCTGCCACGCAACAGGTCGCATAGCCAATTTCCTTCCACCCCTCGCCATTCATGCGCAAATAAAAACATTACGTATAGATCACAACTCCAACTCTGCCACTCCCCTGGAGTAAGCGCCCACGATGGACTCGCTCTTTCGACTCAAAGATACGATCGTGGGGATGCTCACACCTTCTTCCAAGCGCCAACGAACTACCGCCGAGTCTACAAGCACTGCGCCAGACGAGGAGCACTTTTTCGTTCCAAGACCTCACCATGTACAGATCGACGTACAGCAGTCACGATGGTCACCATCTGCGATGATGAACCCACGCAAAAGGAGGAGGAGCGATGATTCGGAGGAGAGGGAAACGGTTCTGCCTGAAGATTCTATTTCACAGGTTATGACCTCGGTCGAGGTTGACTCTGTTGCGATGAGCTACGAGAAAAAGATAAAGCTGGAATACATAAGCGGGGAGACTGACCTCATTGCTTCTACTGCAAATGATGGGGAAGAAGACGTTGTGATGGGATCCGGCTCCGAGGAAGAGGAAGAAGTTGCATACGACTCGGATGGCAACGAAGTCGAGGTCGCGTCAGGCTCTGAAGCAGAAGTCGAGTATGATTCGGACGGAAACGAGATCGAGTACGAGTCGGAGGCTGAAATCGAGTATGACTCAGATGGAAACGAGATCGAAGTTGAAGAGGTCGATAGCGAAGTGGAGCTTGATTCAGATGGGAATGAGGTTGAGTACGAGGTTGAAGATGGAGAGGAAGAATCGGAGGAGGAAGAAGGATCAGAATCCGATGTGGAAGTTAAGGAGGAAGAGGCATCACCCGAACCAGATCCAGAGCAAGTTGCAGCAGAAAAAGAACAGGAACGTCTTGCTCGGGAGGCCGATCTTGTCGCTAGACTTGAGGAAATAGAGAATGCTAGATTGGAGGAAAACTGGCACCCGGATGAGCTATATCTCTATGAGAGGATAGCAATGCGTGGCTTTGAACCGTTGCTGCCCCTCGAGTGGAAAATCGATTTTCCGTCAATCCCCTACTATCTATTCCAAGACCACAAAGTCGAGAAGCCACTTATCTGCTTCAATATCGGAACTGGCTACGCTGGTAGGTTATAGCTATATCGTATTTGGATGTTCAATTCACTAACAGTCATACCAGGCGTAAAAACATTGCAACCTCTCATCTCTGCTGGTTCCATGGTGGCATGGGATGAGAGCATCAACGCGGCCGACTATATCAGCGAGAGACGGATGTATTTAGTTATCTTCCAATTCAACAGGTGGGCTGAACGGGATGGAGACTACTGGAAACGACGCATCCTCCCGGTTCTAACTATTGTCAAACCCAAACCTGGTCAATCAAATGCAAGGATTCTCAAAAACATCACGGATCAGATGACATTCCTTGCCAAGAGACATAGAGAATATCTTGGAGTTATCGAGAAAGAAGATGGAAGTGTCCTATTAGATCCGGACAGGAGAACGCCACCGCTTCTTTATGGTATCCTAATTATCAAACGTCTTGTTATCATTGTTACTCTTGACTCGGCGGACCCCAAGGCGACGATTAAAACCATGAGAACCTTCGATCTAGCGGAGGGGCGTCAGAGTGTTTGGAATGGCTTTGGGATTGCACTGGTCGTTATGGTGGCTCGCAAATACCTAATGGCCATCAAGGATGAGTTTGAGATAGACGATACCCCTTCGGATGATCCTGATGCCTAGGTTCCGAAGGTGTCAATGGACATCTGGTTCGATAGCCGTATGTCGGTAAGGGTGTTCTTGCGTTTTACAAGCACAAAAGTGCGACAGACTAGCGTGGGGAGGATGTATCTGAGTGATTCTTTTTTGATTTGGGATGTATTATACACATGGAGCGAGAGAGTGAGTAAGCGTCAATCACGTTGTGGTTTTGTTTGTCGCGGATACCCAATACCCAATTACATAGCAATGAATACATTTTATACATGAAAATATGGTATTGCATCGTTTTATAGTGAGTGTAAAAGTACGATCTGAAATAGGGCGGGCCATGTATTTTTGCGGGTCTCGTAACCGGACCAGCCAATAAAAGCGAGTGGACCATCAGCAAATCACCTGCCGTCAATTCCTAACCTTGCCGAAGTTGACCAAAGCATCAAAAACCTCAGATTATTAACTCCTCTCCCGCAATTGCACAACACCAACATCCGTCACGATGGCCTCACTCTCACAAACCTCCCGCACACTCCTGAGGGCACTCCCACGGCGCGCCTGCCCATCTACGCTACCCGTACGAGCCCTCTCCGTCTCGACCAAGAAAGCCGATGCCACGAGCTCGTTCGATAGTCCCTTCAAGGGCGCCGCAAACGATAAAGCTGGAAAGATCCCCGACTTCAGCAACTATAGAAGCAAGAATGGAACGACCAACAACCTCGTCTTTCAGTACTTTATGGTCGGAACGATGGGTGCGTTGACGGCGGCTTCGGCGAAGGGCACAGTACAAGGTACGTTTTGACCAGATGCGACAAAGGGATCTGGGAAAGGAAAGGGAAGCTCTGAATTGGATTGAGGCAGACCTTGGGGGACTTGGGGAAGCAGAAATGGAGCCATTGGAACGAGTCGCTGATATTTTGGGTTCGCAGATTTCTTACAGAACATGTCCGCATCCGCCGATGTTTTGGCCATGGCCAAGGTCGAGGTCGATCTCGCAGCTATCCCAGAGGGAAAGAACGTACGTAAAGACATAGATTGGATTGGAAGGCTGTCGCAATTGGGATACTGACCATAGCAGGTCATTATTAAATGGCGTGGAAAGCCAGTCTTCATTCGCCACAGAACCGCGGATGAGATCAAGCAAGCCGAGAGCGTCAAGGTCGAGACATTGAGAGATCCTCAAACCGATGCTGAGCGTGTTAAGCAGCCAGAGTGGTTGGTTATGGTTGGTATGTTATGCCATTCTTCTACCCATAAAGCTGCTCCAGGAACGTTCTAACGCATCTAATCTAGGTGTCTGTACGCATTTGGGATGTGTACCAATTGGTGAGGCAGGTGATTTCGGAGGATGGTTCTGCCCTTGCCACGGTTCCCATTATGATATTTCCGGACGTATAAGAAAGGGACCAGCTCCACTCAACCTCGAAATTCCAGCATACGAGTTCGCCGAGGAGTCATCGCTTGTGATTGGTTAGAGGGGGATAATTGTATATTGTGGCCAGAAGTTTTCTTTTGTGGGAGGGGAGGGTGCGATAGATGGGGTGGATGGGCGAGAATGGATGCTGTAGAAGGGAAGAGTGCAGAGATGCCTTTGTACAAAAAAGATTCGAGAATGCATTTCAAACCGATTTTAAAAGATATCGAGTTGTGGCTGAGTGATTCATTGGTTTGGGATAGCAAAGGCAAAACCTGGGAGAATTCTGAGCAGCTAACAAGATGTGTAGTTCTCGTTCAAGATTCTACGAAGGCCAAACTTGGCGTTGGCGTTCTACACCAAAGCCCGCTCTGCCTGAGATAGAAGGAGAGACTCCAGGTTCTTGCAGATCCCGGCTTCTGAAGGAAAGGGAAGGGAAAGCACTTTAATTCGGTAATTCAAATACCTAGCAGCTGTTTAAGGTATTTCAGGCCAGAAAATAGCAACGAGCACCTGGGCAAATTTTTACCTTCCTTCAAATATTCTCTCAAGTATATAAGGCCTGGTTACCCATACACTCATAGAGTACACATGTGAGTAATTGAAACGGAATTACGCAGATGACTTTTGTGAAATCACACCCAATCCATTGAATTTTTATGTTCCAAAAGTATTCACAATGGGACTCAAAGTTCTATATATAAACCTTGAGGTCCTCAATTTCCGTATCCAAGAGCGACAAAGCTCATCAAAACTCCATGCAGTTCAAAAGCGCCCCCACAATTCCTTCAAAACCTTTCAACTTCCCCTCCTACATAACCTCCAATCCTCCCCCAGAAGACTCCTCCGCCAACGAATTCATGAGGACCTTCCGCAATCTACACATTCGTACGGCTGGGATCCCCCTCACGTTCCCACAATTACTAAGACTCCGAGTTTTGGGTGCAGAGTTTCTGGGTCCTTTGGATGAGTTCGCTTCCTTGGTTTTGAAGGAGTTGGGAGATGGGAGTTTGGTCAAACTTGATCTTCCGGGGGAGGATTCTTCGTGGTTTGTTTTTGATCCTGGGAATCGGTGGAATCTTGCTTGTGCGAGGAGGGATGGGAGGGTGACGAAATGGAAGATTGGTACTGCTGAGGTTGAGGGGTGAGTTGAGGGTTGAGATGATGGGTTTGTGTAGGGTTAGTTGTTGAGCTTTTTTGTTGGAAGGTCCATCTCATGTGAAGTGTTTGTACTCTAGACATTTTCCCTATCCAAGTAAACTAAATTTAAGTAAAATACAATGGAATTAATAACCAATAACACAGGGCAAAAAACGTAGGTGTGGTGGTCACATCACCATGCCCTTTTTCTCACACAAGACGATAGCATATTTTAGTCTATCAGTAAAACTTATACAGCCTTCTTGAAATGTTGACTAAGATCATGTTTTGAAAGATCATGAATTTGAATTTCTTATGATAGGAGGGCATCAAGAGTCAATTGCATACCAATCACTCTTTTTCAAGACCACATTGTGATTCACAAAGCTTGGGACATTAGAGCTATAAATTTAAACTTTCTCATTTCTGATTCTTCAAACTTACACACTCCAAAGTATTCACTATTCCAAAAAGCTCTTCAACAGAATCAAGATGAAGCCAGAGATCCCATCCCTTCTGAATAAAGAGGAAGCTCCTTCAATTCAAAACGCACGACCTCCTCCACCCAAGAAAACAGATCCCCAATCTCGACAGGGAGCATCACAGTCAACCCCCCAACCCAAAGCAAAAAGTACAGGAAAGAAAAGAAAAAGAGCCACACCAAGTAACAGTAAAAGCGAAACGAGGCCTGCTAAGCGAAGACGAAAGGCATCTCCTTCGCGCAAAGATCCACCACACCAAACCAGCACTCTAATACCAACAACAAATACCCCTTACGACCAAGCTCCTCGCGAATCCTTTTCTCATCAACCCCCGGTGTATATTAGCCCTCTGATACACAACCGGGCAGAAAACAGAAGCTACCTTGAAGCCTACGTCCCCACAGCCAACACATCCTTCCTTCATGGAGAGCTTTTCTAGACTCCGTATCAATATATGTATCAAGAGGTTTCGCCAGAGGTGTTTGAAAATAATTATATCCCTGCTTTGTATAATGGTTCTGTTTTACGAATCGGGGCAAGTGTTGGGGGTGGTTGGTTTAGGACTTATCGATTGGTTGGGAGCGAACCGGGATGGCTTGCTGCTGGGGTGGTTGCAGTCCTGTATTTTTGAATCATAGGTAAGGATATGAATTGTTGACGCTTTGAATTCCTTGAAACTTTTTATTTCAACTAGATTTTGTATCTTAGTCACAACGCGATCTTTTCAGCAATTTGAACAGCACGAACTTAAGATATTGCTCGGAAAAGTGACCTACTCTCTTGAAACTTCTCTGGCAAAGTTTTACTGGGATTATGAACATTATGTGGTTCCAGGATTGCGGAATCTCTTGAGTCTTGAATAAAATTCAATTTGTCATAACAACGGTGACACTTTCGATAACGCAAAGCACCACAACCAAAAGATTGATTGAGCAATACTTCTCACATATCTTTCCAAAGACAACTTAACCTCCTGATTCTCTTCTCAGATCCTCACCAGCTTGGTTTCAACCCAGCTTTGCAGTTTTTCTCCTAAGTATTCTGCAATATTCTTTTCGTTTCTGAATCACCTCCGACCTACATCTCCTCCCTCATAATCTCAATTTTTGTGAATCTAAAATTCTTTCGCTCGGCAAAAAAATTCCATATTCCTCTCTTGACTCCTTCTCAATAGCGTCTAGACTGTCGCGAAGCTGCTTTGTAGGGGTTTTCCGGGGAGGAAGGCGGTTTTTCTAAGACAGGAATTTCTGCGAAACGAGTGGTTGCAGTCTCTAGATTAGGACGAGAACGTGTTATTATTGAATTCGGTCTTCAAGTTGACGAGAAGCATAGTAGAATAATCCCAAGAAACAGAGAGCCCTCTCAAAGCTCACGCGAGGAACTTTAACGTCTGAGGTATTAGTAGCTCACTTTTAGATTCATGCCAAAACATTTCAGTGAGTGATTGGAAATGACGGCAAAAAAGAAAGTGGAAACAAAGCACTGGGCTAATCATTTCGATGAGCACTGAATCACTGAATATAGACCCAATCGTAACTGATTCACCCAGTTCTCAATATCTTCGTATAAAGGGGCACCTCTTCTCCCAAACCCAGCTTTTTTTCTTTTCTCGCAAAACATCTGAAAACTGGACTTCTCTTCGCCATACTGAAAACACCCATCGATCCCAAAATGTCTTCTACAAAATCTTCGAATGAATGGGTCAAGGTGTTTGAGGAGGGTTCTTCTACTTCCCCCGCGCCTCCATCCACCTTACCACTTAACACAACAGACTCGCCAGTTGGATCACGGGCTTCTACGCCACCTTCACGAACACCCTCTACATCACCACCTGCCGCTCGTGCTTCTGTGTCTTCTCCTGAGCAATGTTCACCCTCTGGCTCCTCCCCTCCTGCACCTTCCGCCATTCGTGCTTCTTCGCCCCGTTCACCGCCCACACATTATACCTCTTCGTCTCCAGTAGGACACTCTACTCAACCGCGAGTAGCTTCGCCTGGTCCATCTGTCGAGCCAGCACACTCGGTTAAAGAAACTGCCACCGAAAGAGGTCGCAACGGATCTCTTCGCCGTCGAAATCGCTTCCACCCCCTCTCTCCCCTTCGTGCTTCTTCGCCTCTAGCAGGACATCAGCTCAGTTCGGCTGCTCCGTATTTTACGACAACCAACCCCGAGGATGAACCTAACACTCAAGCGTATCATCACAACTATCGCCACGGTCGCCGTCAACGTTTTTGCCCTCCAGAAAGTCTTTACGCTATGAGCCTTGATGGGAATCGTTTCCGGGGACATTCTCGTGCCAGCTTCGATTCGGGGGTAGAAACAAGTAGTACTCGAGGAAGAGCAGAGCAATCTCGTAGTTCCTCCACTATGCATGGTGGAACTCAATACAGTAATTCGGCAAATTGGACGGGGAGCGCTGCAAGAAGCGCATCACCATACATATCAACAGGCCCAATTACTCTTATAGATGGAACTTTACCCTCACCTGTGTTTCAAAGATACCAGGATGCCGGTAGAACCGCCCGAGGGGATATATATGATCCCTTTCCAATCGATAGATTATTAGGCACTCGTTCCATCAGATTCCTTATGCATTCGGAAGCGCCATTTACCACTCTCGAGTACATTGGTGCTTGGAAAGAAGAAATTCCCGAACTCAGCACAGATGACATTATCTCTGGTCTGAACGAAGAGATCGCTGAATTGAAGGTTATCACTCTAGATGGTGGTCGGTTCAGGTATGATAGAGGTATAATAGAACATTTGGCGCGTCTCGATCTGGAAGACGCTATGGAAAATGAAGAGGATGACGACAATGGTCCCGGGGTATGGGCACCTTATGGGGATGTTAACAGTGTTCTTCCAAATGACAACTATATTGCCTTCCCGAACGGGCAACTCTTGATCGTCCCACGCAACGGAAGGGAACCATTTCTGCTTCGAGGCTTTGGTGTCGAATACACACTTGAGCTCGATGGGCATGTAACGATATTTCCAACCGATGGAAGATCCCCAATAAGAGCAGCAGCGAACTCATATCGCAGTCAACCACTTATTCACTTCCATTCGCCCACTTGGTGGCAATAAACGAGACATGGAAGGATAGACAAATAGATAAAGTAGATACACAACTAATACAACTATGCCTGTTTTATAAAAGAAGTACCTTTAGAGAAAATTGGGAGTGAAATCTAGAAAGTGACGCAATGACAATCAAAAGGCAAAATGGGGAGCCTGGACTACCATGATTTGACAATCGGATGAGGTAAAACCGAATGTAAAGCGCCGATAGCTACAGCTGGTGATTCCCAGAACGCTCGGCATGACCCAATATCAGGATTATACCATCAATCATACTTGGCATTTGCTTCGTTGCCATCGCTCTGGAACTATAGACAAATGCCACCATATACCTTAAGCTCTAGGAAAACTAGAGAAATACTCATACTCGACCAAGAACTTTTGTCTTCCCTGCTCAATGGGATGAGTTACCTAATGAGTAATACTTTGGAAAGATACATAGACTTACAAGACCTCTTGACCCCTCTTGTTCCCCCAATATATATGACCAAATCTTCAAACATTATTGCAAGTGGTTGCACGATGAAGAAGGTAAACTGTTTTCGATTGTTCTCAGCTGAACTTAGGGGCAGATTCAACGCTCCACATTGGTGAACACAACCGGATGTAAGAAATGCGAGGCCCAGTTGAAGATATTTGGATAGAAGAGTTCCGTGTTTGATTGGAATGATTTTCGTGAGAAGGTTGAATGGAATTCCAAGGGTCTAGTTTCAAATTTAGCTGAAGATCATGCCTCTGAAGGAACTGAAACTGACTGACCCGACGTAGAAATTGATGCCTATACCCAAGGATATTCGAGTTAGTTTAGCGCTCTAAAAATATCCACTCAGGGGGAAGGATGTGGTCTTTTACCCAAAAATATCACTTACCAAAACTTCCCCCACAGGTCGCGTATCGTCGAGACTTCTCTGAGACGCCCTATAAGTGGTGGCTAATCTTGTGGTGTACATATTCCGGAGAGCACTGTTACGGCAGAAAAACCCGAGATTTGTATATTCATGGAGTAGTAAGTCCCAACGGCAGGTAGCCATGCAAAAAAGACTTGTCTTAGCAAAGTGTCGGAGAAAAGGTCCAGCATTGATGAAGAGCCATATACAGAAGCTCTAGTAATATATCCTGTCAAATCAAACAATAGATAGAAGAGGACTGCCTTTGAAATTTCTTTGCGTACGAACTCCCTGTTTCGAATTAGCCTTGGCTACCTTGGTAGCCATTTAGAATTACCCTCTTGTTGTACCAATTGGGCACCCTTCTCGCACATGGTTTACTTGCCAATTCCACCCAATCCCTCTGAGCGTAAGATGCAAATCCGACACCCATCCGAATTTATCCCATAATGTCTTTGGGCGTTGTCCACGGTCCTTCTCACGAGAATATTCTTCTGGTGAGTGTATGACAAAAAAGTCGATCCAGTAGGTAACCACGAGAATTGCTTGAATTGGAAACAAATAATCTTCATGTGGCTTTCCATATGTATATTTTGGTATTTGGAGGAGTAAATAGATGGATAAAATCGGGACTATCGCGGTGCGGAGCTTTGGAGGCAACAACGAGCCAAGTGTGCATGTGAGGAAGATTGACGGAACGAGATAAGATCGAGAGGCTTGAGGTCGATCTGGATCAGGAAGTAGCGATGATGGAGATGAAAACATCTTGATACTCAAGTTGCACTGTTGGACTTGTAATACTCATACATCCAAGCAATTTGTAAATGTTCCCATCGATTGAAATAGGCGGGATGTTGTTGATATAATATATCCTCAACCACGGCTCAAATATAGAGCCGTCTGTTGTTTGACTCGTTGCCTCAGGAGAATATACGCCACATCACGAGCCCTACCCACCCAATATACATAATACATACCTAGTGAAAGTATAGAAATCAACTCAGGGCAGTCGTCGCCTTAT
The DNA here is from genome assembly GCA_001399465.1 of Hymenoscyphus scutula. Taxonomy (NCBI): domain Eukaryota; kingdom Fungi; phylum Ascomycota; class Leotiomycetes; order Helotiales; family Helotiaceae; genus Hymenoscyphus; species Hymenoscyphus scutula. Next base: position 24,232 of record LKTO01000114.1, on the reverse strand, counting down.
ATTCGATTTGGGTACGTTGAATAGGATAAAAAAGGGGGTCATGAACCGATAGGAGCACGTGATCATGCTTTCCTTTTTAGTCGAAATCCCTAGAACTGTTGCTTCTATTTGAAAGGAAAAGAAGTACTACTCTGCTATTAAATTACTACTTTACTCTAACTTTGATATCTGTAATTAAGACTCTTACGATAAAATATATAATATAATACCTTTTAAATAAGAATTCTGCGATTATTATACAGCTTTCCTCCGATTCTGTTCATGTCTTGACTTCTCGCTTATTAGGAGTCGCTACCTTTCTAATAGCATAGTCCTTCGCCATCTTAATAAATCTACGAAACACTGATTCTTACGAGTTTCTCTATAGTCTCAGCTAGATCTCAAGCCTCTCTCCGAGACTTAGAAGTTTAAAAAATCCTTCTGAGCAAAATTGTAGTATAGCCAGTTTACAAAAAACCATTCCAGGATCATTGACTAAACTTCCCCTAATACCCTAACGTCAAGGGGGATACAGAGAGGAAAACTTATATTAGAAATCAGAGACTCAGAGTCTAAATATAATAGATTTAGTTTTAAGGTTATAAAGTTCTAGGATTTCGACTAAGGAATTCAGATTCACGTATAACTCCTTGACAGATACTGCGAGCAGAGATTTAAACAGCTTCAAGGTTGTAAGTTTTTGAGATAATAGAGCGGAAGAAGGTGGGATAAGGCGAGTTGAGGAAAATGTTGATTTTAAAAGTTAGACGAGCATACCGCTCTTTCTCTTCTCATATCACGACCTATTTAGTACTCATCTAAATCTTAAACCCATCTTAAAATCCATAATATAATTCAAAAAAACTTATTTTCTACTATAAAGTCTTTTAACCATCTTATACCTCTACAATATTCTCTCTCTATAATAACCCTTCATCCAAGATTGAATCTTTACCCTCTATACCATATCTAGGCTATAGCCTACACAACCTCTACAACCTCTACAACCTCTACAACCCTTTCCTTCAAACCCTTACTATAATCTAAGAATCAACAACTCCAACTCATAACAAACACAATATCTATTAATTAAGCTTCTAAAGTATTCAGGTTCAAGGTAAAGTTATCTGTCTACCTATACTCGTATCCCCTGAATACTATCAGCAAAAACTTTTAGGGACTCTTCTAGAATTCCATGCTAAGGACATCAAGTGCGTACAGTACACCTTAATAAGAAATAGGTATTCTGTCGAAGCATAAGCGTCTTTACTATGTAACTTCAGGTGAGAAAAAGAGTTAGAAGAGTAAAAAAAACATGGGATTAATTTATTAATCCGCCATCTAGTAGAGACATAAAACAGACATATTTTTATTTTATACATTTCTCTCTTTCTCTAACTTTACAACCAACCACCACCTCCTCCTATTTTACACATATCCCCCACCGTCTCATCTCAACAACCAACCCCCTCAAATGTCTAACCCATAACCCTTAGCCCCAACACCCTTCTCACTCTCCAAAACCGGAGCCCTTTCCGCAGCCTTTCCAGGGAATCGAATACTCCTATATCCCCCAAGAGGCGAAATAGTCTTGACGGGCAACACATCCGGTCTCAGCTGATCCGTCGTCCCCTGCTTGACGGCGACGCTCACGTCACTAGCATGTTCGACATTCAGGATAACGCGTCCCTTGGGGTCGACGGAGGCATACTTCGGCTGCACCCAGAGCTTGCTCCCTCCTATCTTCTCGGCTTCCACGAACATCGACCCCGAGATGTGCTTCTTTCTCGTATTGTTGTTTACGCCACTGCCCATGTTCCTATAATCGAGGGAAGTGTCCAAAGGAGGTGAGACGACAAATCCACCCACTCCCAAGGTTGCGCCGAAGAATCCTCCCACTGCGTTCCTGGGCATGACGACTCGTGCTTCGACGGGTGGAAGGGTTTGCTGTGGTCCGAATTCTGGGTGGTTGTGGAGTTTGGACGATGTGCGGAGGTATGAAAGTCCGGCAGAGGGATGCGTCTTTGGTGGTCCGGTTCTGCCATATGGTGAGTCGGTTTCGGGGAAGGGATTTTCCCTCTCCATTAATGTGGGTGAGAAATCATAACCTCTCTCTCTCTCCACTTGAACCGGAGGGAGGTCGAGATAAGCGCGTATCTTCATGAAGAGATCCCTTGGTTTTTGACGAAGATCTTTGATATATTCCTCCAACTGTCTCTCAACTTCCTCTTTCTGCGCCTCCTCCTCCGCAACTATTTCCTCCCGAGAACGGAGGTCTTTAACAGAGGCCGCTAATACAGTTCCTTCATTCTCGGCTTTGGTCTTCGCATTAGCAAGATCCACAGCCTCTTCTTTCTCCCTCTTCGCAATCACATCCTTTTTCAAGAAATTCCGGAAGCCACTCTTCCGTCTCTTGACCTGCTTCGCAACATATTCATTGAATTCTCCATCCGTCTGACCCGCCAACCAAGGGCCTCCAAACTTCCACCTCTTATCACCACTCTCCTTAGATACCAATCCATGATGTGTCCTATCAATATCGTCCTCAAAAACACTCCGTCCAGAACCACCCGAGGAAGTAAAATTACTCCCCCTCCGCGCAACCTTCGGAGTCTCAATCGGGATCCCCATCTCCTGCCACTTGAACAAACTCAACACATGGTCCGCCGAACTGCCAAACTCGGTAATATGCTCAAACGTATCCATCGCCTCCACCTTGAGAACCGGCGTCGAAGATTTCGTCGTCGATCGTAGCGGGAGAGGTCGTTTCAGGCCCCAATCTCCAATCTTCAGCGAGGAGGGAGGTGTTGCGATGGCTTGGTGGATGGGATGTGGGAGGGTGGCTGTATCCGAGGTGTAGTCTCCTCCGGAGGAGTAGACCTTTGCTGGTCGCGGTAATGGAGCCGGGACTGAGAATACTCGAGATGCTCGCAGGAGCGAGGCCCCTGGGCCTGTTCGTGCTGCCATTGTGTCGCTGGGAGGTGGGCGTGGAGCTACGCCCGAGTGGAAGGGGTGGGCAGAATTTTGGATGCCCAATTGATTTTTTGGAGGGTGGGAGGATGTGCAAATTGCGTGGGATGCGCTGAGTAATTGTCTGCAGTATTCGCCCGTCGAAGGGGCTTTGAGACGGGGCGATCAATCTCGAGGGTAGTGGTGTTGTGGAATTGGAGGTTGATGGGAAGCTCTGGACGAATTTTGGAAATCGCGCTAAGAGTCGGCCCGCTGCGGAAGCCTTCAATATGAGGCTATGTAAGGCACTTCTATCTCCAAACTCACTAAATGATAGAACAATTGGTGGCTTATTTTGATATGCAATAAATATAGATTATAGAGTCTATCTAGAAGGTTAAACAAGGCAAGCAGTGTAAGTTTAGTACAATTTTCTATTTGTAGAATTCCACAAGATATTTTCATACTTCATTATCTCAATTTACTTTTCCCTACCTCTACCAAAAAACCATACCGATTTAAGGCACAGGCTACCCTACTAAAAGCCTACTCCTAACACTTACTACAGTGTTTTACAAGAGGTAAAAAAATTACAAAAATATAACAAAAAGTTTAAACTATTCCTATAATTGTCTCTAAGTGATAATATAAGTCTTTTAACTCTATAATAGGTAGTTATAGTTATACAGAGGTAGAAGCTAGTGTGCCTTAAATCGACACGAGTTTTTTTAGTCGAAGAGCTAGAGTCTACATATATACCTTATTATACCTTATCATACCTTATCAAACAAATCAGCAAAAACATCAAAACCTATCATCCCAAAAGATCCAAAAAATCCCAGAACTCCCCATCTCCCCCAATCCTCCTAATTCCCCTCCTATCCAAAAGATAAGAATAACAAAGGATCCCCTAAGGTACTACCAACCCTCCCACTCACCCAAATATCACTATTATACTACTATACTCCATACCGCTTTTCATCCCCGACAACATCCCCAACACATCTCTATAACCAACTCCAACTCCAACTCCATAGCCAACTCCATCTCCAATCCCCCCCTCATACAAATACCAACAAGGCACCAAGTACAAAGAAAAAAACAACCAAGATTAAATAAACTTCCCTCCTATCAACCAACTAAATAAATGACTTCTCATAAAAATCCCCCCCCCCCAATAAAACGCCCCCACTCCTAAAATCAGTCCTCTCAAAAAAAATCATTTCCTCACCTTAAAGTTCCAATCTAGAATCTAGATACTCACCTCACCAAATTTCCAGGGACTCGTTCCCTGTCTATCTGTCTTCCTATTCACGGGTACTCGTACCGTACCGCCGGTCCCAAAATTTCACATCCAGCACTCACAAATTCACATCTAACATTCACAATTTCGGATCCAGCAGTCACGATTTCACGTCCAGTCCAGCTTTCACATGATAAGAGTAGAAGATATAAAAATAATAAAATAAAATAAAATAGAAAAAACTCAAGATACAACCGTCAAATCGACAGGATCTCCTCAAATAGATATCTCACCTCATCAAAATAATTAAAAAATTTGAGAGGAATCAGCAAAAACCCGCAAAAAACCCACAAAAAACGCCAAAGTTCAAAGGGAGAACAAGTCGCCCGAAATATGTCTGTACATATGTACAAAAAGTCCTATTTCCCTACCCAAAAGCCTTTCCATACCATGCCATACCATCATGCCCCATTCCATGCCCCCAAATCCCATGCATGTACTGTGCACCATCGTGTATTCATTCAAAAAAACAACAAAAAAAAACGTATTCCCCTGCTTCAAATCCCGCAGGTCCTGTATGTATGGATTGGTATTCCCAACAATGATAATAAAAAAAACGTAATGCCCCTGCAAAAAAGCCTCGCAGGTCCTGTGGTATGGGGTCCCACCAACGTTTGATCAAACGTCGTACTGTAAGTCTTGTATCTTACAAAAGTAAAGAGAAAAGAGGGAAAAAAGCAATTAAAATCTCCCAGGTATCGGATCTACTAAGACCGAACGGGATTCTGGTGTTTAAGAGGTGAGCCTCGAGAATGCCGGTCTTTGGAGGAGTCGTTCGAATTCGTGCGTTTGAACATGTGTTCAACCATGGCCTTGGGTGAAACAAACTCCATGTTGATGGGAGTAAGTGGTACGGTGACCGTGTGGTGAGGCTTTGCCTTGTCATTGAATCTTTGCTTGATGCAATCATCAACTAGAGCGATGAGGCCAGTGGCAATTATGACGCTAAAAGGATGATTAGAACTCATCTTTGAGAACAGTGAAAAACAAAGTGATATACATACTCGGCAACATCGGAGAGTGCCTCCACAACGCTCGTATCACTGATCCACATCGAGCAAGGAGGCACCCATCCACCAGCGAGTTCTTCCATCTGGATTTGAGTAGGTGATCGCAACTCCGGGACGATATGAGCGATAGCTGGTCCTTCTCCTTTATGTAGGTGGTAAGAAACGGCCTTTCCTTCCGCGTACTTTTCAGCTACACGTTTCCAGGTATATTTAGATCCCCAATAATGGAATTCGTATCGCTTATTGTTTTTCGAGCCTCGACGCTTTACCTCGATCTGGGCATAATTTGAGAATTCAAGCTTGGTGGTATTGGTTGGGATTGACGGGGATTTCAACTTGAGATCTGACATGAAATCGGCAATCTCCATATCATCTTCGTGAACGGAACCACCGTATCCACTATCCTGTCTCCGGATGCCACCAGCACTCTTTTGACTGTGCGTTGACAGGATGGAATTGGTTCGCTTGAAATCCGGTTTCCTGATACTGGCAAAGGCATTGCTCATGGATCTCGTCAAAGGGGGACGCTGCTCCGCCGACTTGGCATACTTCCGGGCGGAGTGACAAACTTCTCGACCGGATGAGCGTTCGTAACGACGAAGGGAGAATTCACGTTTCTTCAGGTCCTGCATGCGAAGATGGAATAGTTGAACACTCTCCTTTTTTCGTCCCGTTCCTTCGGTGTCCACTCGGAGGTTCATGTTTCCATCACTTGTGGTGTCGTCATGGCGAATATATAATCGGTTCGTAGAGGGAAAGTAATCGGCGAAATCACTGGGATTGGTTGGCCGCAGATCGGTTTCGACGACCTCGCGATACTCGGATACATTGTAATCTGAGGAATCTGGCTCGTATGACTCCGGTTCCAGAAACAGCTCTTCCTCTGATGCTCCCGACGCATATGTATCTACTGATGATCGAGCGCAATAGGTCATCGAGGGTGAAGTTTCGTACTCTCGCCTCGATGGAATGGGTTCCTGGGTGTATGCATGATGGGCCGAGGGTCGTGGTGAATCGTTGACTGAGGTAGGAGCTGTGCTTCGTGAGTCTTGGGATTCTCCACTCCCATGAGTGTCCGAGGTACTACTGCTCCCGCGGTGGAAGGTAGGTTGTCGTCGAAGCGGTTGGTGCATGTTGGATGAGTTGATATGTTGTGATGTTGGAGGGAGGATGGAATATCAGAGAGATGTTGGTGGCGGTGAACTGGGTGGTCATCGACTAGTTCGAGGTATTTAACTGTGTGCGATGAAGGTGAATGATATAAGTTCCACGGGCGTAGTGAATGTTTCACAAACTTCCTTGAGATTTTCCAAAAAAGAAAAGAGAGTTATTGACGGGGACGCCCGGTTGTACTAGACATGGTATTTTGGTGGATTGGTATGTTTGTATGGGGTTTTTGGTGGTCTTGGTGGCGGATTTGATTTAGTACATGTACGTGGAGGTGCAACGCAGCTATGTGGCATCAATAAGTATTCCAATGGGTGGTGTTTAGGATGACAATTGTGCAAAAGAATGATCGAATGGTAGTAGGAGTCGTGGTTCTTGGTGAGGGGGAGTGGGATGATTTGGGGACAGAGCTTCTTGGGTGCTTGCTTGCAGGTGCTTCATGGGAAGAGGGTCGGTACTTGAGCATGGGGTGAGAGGTGAGGGAGGTGAGGGAGGTGAGGGCGATGGATCGCATCGGAGCAGAAAATGGGAGCGGGATGGCGGCCATCCAGGACCAGGGGGTGAGGAGAGGAAAAGGAAAAAGGGGAGGACAAGGAGAGCGGTGTCAGCCGGGGGGAGACGAAAAAGACGAGGGAGACATGGGCTTGGCTGAGAGAGGAAGAGGCAATTCCCAGGTCCAACTTTCTATTCGTCGACACCCCAACCCTCGATCACTTTCGAAGTTTCGAACCAGCCACTGCACACCACTGCACACCACTCATCCTCCACCACCACCACCCACAGGCGCGGCTCTCACCCACACTCCATGTCCACGAGAGAAGTCATGTCAGCCATGAGCGGCCAAGTTGAGATACGACTCTGGATCGAAAGATGAAGAGTTACCGTTGCCCGAGATTGAGCAACGGCCGCCACAGCGAGCACTCTCGAAAGGAACAATTATCTGCTCATCCAAACCGAATCAAACTCCGACTCAAATCCAGTTGCGTAACCTCGCAGCAAGAAACGACCGGAAGAGGAAGAAACGTCTCGCACTAGCCAACGGAGCAGTAGGCGCAGCAGAATTTTCGAGACAATTTTTCCGTATCTACTTGTCTCTCCCCTCCTGTCTGTACTCCGTGCCCAATACAATCACTTCCTCCTCGTACATCGCACACGACGGCCATTTCACCATCCAGCATGACGCGCACACGTCGTTGTCCTCGAGGAGTCGACAGCACTTGAGCCACCTCGTCCAGGCATTTCCAGAGGCACCCAAGACTTGGAATCTCGACAAATTCCTTGAACAGAGGAGGCAGCAGTCCGCCTTGATGCTGCCCAACCTCTGATGTAACTCGAATAGAGGAGAAAAGTATCACCAAGAACATCAACTGCAACCTCATTTCAGCCAGAAGTTCAACGGTGAGGTGAGTAAGAAACCTCAACCAGCCTGGATGGAAATAGATGAAATTTATTCGCCGAGCCTTGTGAACGAACTTTGCTGACTGTGACTGTTTAGCAGTGCACCACCAAGGTGGAATGGAAGGAAAGTCTCACCCCAACATCCGGATTTGACGCTTTATCCTGTAACCTGCAGGCTCGTCACTCCACTCACCCCCACCAGAAACTCTCATAGGCAGAACCTGCCCACCACCAGAAAAGTCTTCTGGATCCCTTCCGTCCACTGGCGCTTCAATGATCTGGTCACGCTCTCTTATTTTAGCGCTTGTTTCTGCTATTATTTTCTTTTTACCCCAGGTACTGATCATTTTCTGCTCCCCTGATCGTGGTAAATGCTCCAGAAGTGCGTCCATTCGGCATAAATCCCGAAGTCTCGGTCGTCGCCGTAAAACGGGACTAATTTTCATTTATAGTCAGTAGCTATATCTGATCTAATCGCGAAAAGCGCCAACTCATTTGTTCCAGATCGCAATGGCCACAATACACAATGCACGTCGCCCTAGACATTTCGTCGGGCGATAAGACCAGGATTTCCTGAAGGATAGAGGATTCCAGTTGCAGTGAACGCGGGGTCCAAGGCATTTCCTGGCTAAAATTCACATTGCAGCGTTTGCCCTGTGGCACGACATGACTGGTCCATTCGCATACAGTACTCGGAATCAACTTTTACTTGTGCCCGGTTTCCGAGAAACAAGTCGATGGACGAAACTCTCCCAAGTGATTTCACTTTTGTGACGAACGTATCTCTCAAAATCCTCTCCAATAAAAATCTTTTCCTGCTTGACCGCATGTCTCAATCACACGAGGCGACAAGATCTTTCTCAGCAGCCATCATTGCCTTGTTCCTGCCGTGAGAGGCCAATCCCCAGGACCTTATGACACCCTCTTTGGGGTCATCGTGGGTCGCACGCAAATGGTCTATCTTGGTGTGGTGGTACACTATGTGGGATATTCCGCCGAGCCAGGATCACCCAAGTATGTCTTCATTCGCGGGGTACAGCGGAAGTCTCTTAGGGAGGGGGTATACTTTTTCTCCTCTCGGAAGAGGTCGTAAACTTTTACGATGGAAAGTTTCTCATTGGTATTTTTAACTGTTCGTACTTTGGATGATCGTCCCGCTGCTAGTTTCAGCGGGGGGGGGATATATTCATCGCTCTATGATTATCAACCTCTTTTCTTTCCTGTGCTCTTCCTTGAGGTGGCTTGGTGTTTAAGGATGAAATCCTCCGAGCCTTGTTCCTACACGGCCCGGTCTCGAGTCTCTTCGCGAATTGCTTTATTCATCTTTTTACATCTCCTTCATTTGGTTTACTTCGAGACCGTTTTTCAAGAATGCCTTGTTGATGCCCAACTCTTTCTCAGTGGTCGCTCAGCTATTGAGGGGCGCCCTCGTGGGCGAAGTTTTTTTTCTCATATTTCACCTGCATCACACAGCCTTGAAAATGGAATCGTGGCTGCCAAATTTCGCCCTACAATGTTTTGCCTTTTGTAGGTCGCAATGTTCATTTCCCTTGTATACGATTATGTTGATCGGGAAATTGTTCGGATGAATTCATTATCTTCATTCGGTGAGATAATTGATTTACAGGCATGATTTTCGAGACGGCAGACGAAACGATTCGAGTGAAAGAGTTTTATTTTCAAAGTTTGGGAAATTTCATCATGGTCTTATGTCAGAGGGAGTTCTTCCAGCGAATTACCCCTTGGGAGGATTTTGATTCGTCGAGGGAGTTGACGTGGTGGTACAAGAGGCGGGTTTATTATTCCGATGTCGGGTTTGAGGGGGGCGGTTTCTGATTCAGTGTACGAGTGGCTTCAGTACTTGGGAACAAGTACCCATCCCATTCAGAAGTCGGAATTAAGGGTTGATCCTCCACGCTTGATCTACGTCCGAAAACATTTCGCTGTACTCGGGATGACGCATGTTATGCGTGGGGGAGTTACTGAATGGGTAGGTATGGAGATTTACGGTACTGTAGGTCTGCATTGTATAGACTACTACCTCCCCTCCTCCCCGATTTAGTATTCGGTTACTCGGGTACTCGTTTTTCGATTTCGAATGCGTGTGGTGTGTTGATCCTCCTCTTTCTCCACGCTTTGATCTACCTACACTACATGCGGTGTACTTTTGATGACGCAAAATTTCGCATGGGATTTCTCTTAAAGGTGGACGGATGGACGTTGGATTGGTTGTTTGAGAAGGTCTTTGAGCTATCTATCTAACCAACTTGGCTGTGTGGTGACGCACGTTCTCCGTGGGATTTCTTGCAGTGGTATGGTTTTATGGTTTTCTGATTTCTGATTTCATGATCCGATAATATGTAAGATCTTACATACTCCGTATCGTGGGGATTCTCTGATTTACGTTGTTGTACGGATGTACGTGGATGGATTCGAGGTTGGGTATCTGTTGTTCTGTCGTACAGGAGGGTCGTGTGGTCTTCTCTGTTGGTTGGGTTGACGTGTTGGGTTTGATGGGTTGGGTTGATGGAATGGGTTGATGGGTTTTTAGGTTGATGGGTTGACGGGTGTCTGTCTGTCTGCGGTCGGGTGTACTTACTGTACGATGAGGAACTGTACGATGAGGTGGTTATGACGTTTCTCTTTTTGGGGAGATGTATGTGTGTGTATTTTTGTATGTATGTAGGTTACATGTAGTTTGTTGGAGAAGGATATAAGTTGGTTTGAGAGCCGGGGTTTGGAAAGGGGAGTGTGTGATTTTGGTTTTTGTTGCTTTTCGGGGTTTCGGTTTTTGGTTCTTGTTTTTGGGTTTCTGTTATGGGTTTCTATAGCTAATCTTAGCTATTTAGATGTGGAGGGGCGGTGGGGTGGAGAATGGAAGTGGAGGTGGTGAGTGTGATACTAGGTTTATATAATATAATATAATCATCCTCTCTTACTAAGGGAGACATTTTGGATTCTAAACGACCTCGTGAATAATTTATTTGTACGAGGTTATTTAGTAGTAGGTTTAGTTTATAGGATAGGTATACCGTGTTTCTATATACAGAGAATCGTGGAACTCTAGTTAAGTCTTTTAGACAATTAAATTGCAATGATTCAAAGAAATCAATTTTCCTTTCTATTTTTTATAGGATGGATTTCTTGGTTAGATATCTCCTTACTGGTCGAATGTATATATATGAGGGAATGGCTTTTTTATATTGGATTATATTTCTTCTTCTTTCTTTCTCTCTGTTTCTTGTGATTTTCTCGCTGGTTGGGAGTTTTGTTTATGTTTAACTCGTTTTCATTTTCATTTAGGAATTTGGGATTTAGATAGCTTAATGTTTTTAGTATTTGTAATGTTGTTATAGGTTTGTATTTATATAGTGTGTATATAACTCTTTCTAGGTTATTATAATTAGAAGCCTAGGGGTTCTTTTAGTGGAATGCTGGAGGGTTAGTAGTTGGTGTGGTAGTATTCTTTTATGTATTCTGTCATAGGGTGGGTTGGTAGTATTTTATTTCGATAGTTTTACTCCTTAATTTCTTTGTGGGGGGAGGAAGGAATCCGAATCTGATTCCGATTCTAATTTCGATTTTGTTTTTCAATTTTGTTTCCTTTATAATTTTTTATTACATCTGATTATCTTTAGTATAAGGTTAGAGTCGTGTAGTGAATGTTTTGGGATGTTTCTAGTAGGTATCTAATTTATAAGAGAAAGTGAGTATATAAGAGTATATATCTCTATTTTCCGAAACCTAAATAATATTTTTAGAGAGAGGATTAGTCATCACTATACAAGCGGGGATAATGGGTGTTTTATAGATACTTTTTTCCTTTTCTGAATAGCTTTTTATAGGAATATATTGAAGTTAAGTTTTTCCTTCTAAAAGCTAGGCCTCTAGAGGGGAGTTGTTTTTCTCGAGATAGTTTAGAGTTTTAGAGCAGTGTAGGTAAAGAATACTCAAGTACTTAAGTAGTACTCTGAGTAACTTAGAGTAGAGTTAAGTAAAGTATAAGTAGTAAGCTCTGTGAGTAGAGTTGAGTAGTTACTTAAGATTACTTAAGTAGTCTAAAATAGTATAAAACTTAGTAAAATCTATATTTTATCTAGTTTAACACGAATTTCTAGTAGATCATTTACTTAATATCTAGTTTTCTAAGCCTCTTATTCCTTTCTTCTTATCTATCTTCTCTCTTCTTTCTTTCTTCTTTTTAACTCTCTTTTAGTAGAGCTTCTATAGCTACTCTAGGCGAGCCTCTACTTTTCTCTCGTTTTTACTTCTTCGCTCCTCTAATCCTCTAGAAAGTTTAAGTACGAGCCTTCTCTAGCTACAAAATCCTAAATACACTAAAAGCAGGAAATAACTAAATCGTAAATCGTAAATCGTAAATCGCAAATTATAAAACTTAAAAGGTAAGAATTAGTTAAAGGCTGTTAGATTTTAAAACTATTCCTTTCCCTACGATTATAATATTATTCTTATACTCTTTCTCTTTATTTCTCTCTCTCTTTATTTCTCTCTCTCTTTATTTCTCTCTCTCTTTATTTCTCTCTCTCTTTATTTCTCTCTCTCTTTATTTCTCTCTCTCTTTATTTCTCTCTCTCTTTATTTCTCTTTCTCTTTATTTCTCTCTCTCTTTATTTCTCTCTCTCTTTATTTCTCTCTCTCTTTATTTCTCTCTCTCTTTATTTCTCTCTCTCTTTATTTCTCTCTCTCTTTATTTCTCTCTCTCTTTATTTCTCTCTCTCTTTATTTCTCTCTCTCTTTATTTCTCTCTTGCTTCCTTCTCTTTTCCTTCTTTCTCTCTTTCTTCCCTAAACTAACCTCTCTCTCTTCTTACTTCCCTTTCTAATACTTATACTATTTAAAGAGATAGGGAGGTTAGTTTAGAGAAGAAAGAGAGAAAGAAGGAAGAGAGAGAGGAATAGTAAGAAGAGAGAGGAAGTAAATATTTCGAGGTAATGTTAGCTCTAGTATAGGTAAGTATTCTTCTTCCTCTCTTTTTTTATATTACTTCTTATACTCCTTCTCTTCTAGCCTCTCTCTCTCTATTTCTTTCTCTTTACTTAATTTAAGTAATATAAGTATAGATTACCTAGATGGTAGACTATATATCGAAAGGTAGCTATACATGTAATATATATGTAATTTAACTATTATTATTCTCTAGAAGAAAATAAGTAATAAGAAAGGAATATATCTTCTAGAGACTTAATATATAGCTTTATAGAGAGAAGAGAGAGAGATTAGGTGTAAACTTAATAAAAGATTTAATCTTTTACTTCTTTCACTTATAAAAAGTAGTAATTTGCGATTTAGCGATTTAGTCATTTCCGACTTTTAGTGCTTTCAGGATGCCGTACCAGCCCAGCTTGGGTTAGCTAGTGAGCCTAGGTGTGTCTGAGCGTTAGAATAAGCTGGGCGGGGAGAGCTGCTTTGCTGAATAACTACAAACTTCACTTCTCAATTCGGTGATACAGAATTGCCATATAGTCACTACCTTTTACATCTGAACAATACATTCATCAGTCTAGAAGTGAGATGCAATACTTGTCATTCCATTCCCGTTTTTTTTCTCGCTTACCACCTTTTTAACACGCATAATAACTTTGCGTCTGGTCTTGCCCCATATATCAATGGTATCAAATGGATAAACCACTGACGCACAAATAGATGACACTTCCCCGTCACTTGACCAGTTGCCCTAGAGTCAGATGAAATTCATTTTATACAGATACAATGTGGTTTCAACTCCATTACTAATGAATCCATTTCGTCCGCACCCAGAAGCTGTGTGATGGTACTCCGTACTCCAATTAAAAAACCATTAATCGCAAGAAAAACCGCCCTGAAAAGAAAAAAAAGGACACTGTTTGGGGGGAACAGTTATTATTAAATAACTTCTAATTTTAGTGTCTGAGGCTGTCTGTCTGCTTGAAGATATCGGACAGTTCAAGCACTCAGTCACCAGGAAACTACGACCGTTGACCGTTGTAGGTTGGTTTCGAAAAATGGCTATGTGACCGACGGTCTCTCGACGGCGTGTCCCTCTGGATGTTCTCGGGTGGTCTCGAATAATATGCTCTTGGGTCCATGGGTGGGGTAGGGAATGTGTTGTTTTGCGGAATATACATAGGGGTTGAGTGGGCCGACACGGGATGCTGAAATTTAGCTTTGAAAGTTGTCGGGAGGGGTACTTGTCTGGCTTGTGGAGGAGATGTGTTAATATTGGTGTGGTAGGATTCAGATTGCATATTTGGCCCAGGATAGTTACAGTTTTCTGTCGGCACACCAAGAGGCTCAGGAATGAATCTGGTCTGGTAGGATTCGGATTGCATATTTGGTCCAGGATAGTTACGGTTTTCTGTCGGCACACCAAGAGGCTCAGGAATGTATCTCCTATGTGGTTCATCATTAACGGCACTCGGTGGAGTTGGGACTTTGTATTTGTGCTTTGGTGAACGCACTGGCTTGGCTGCGTAGGGTCGCCGCTCCCTATCGCCGTACGGTACTGGGCGTTGGACTTTTGGCTCTCTTGACTCTCTTGACTCTCTTGGCTCTCTTGGCTCTCTTGGAGCTTGGTTTTTCTCCGACTTTCTTTCGGAATGACCTCTCGTCCGTTCTTTGTGGTTATTGACAACAAATTGAAATTCTTTAACCGTATCAGCGTCTTCTTCTTCTTCTGATTCTGAGCCCTCTAACGCTGGAACTGGCTCTTCTTGTACTCGCTCAATATCTCCTTCAACCCCCTGACGTATTCCTAACCGTTCAAAGTCTTGCTGATACATCGTTGCATGCCGTTGAAATCCACTAGAAGGACGTAATTCCATGAGTCGATTGACTATATTATCGATACTCAACCGAGCGAGTTGAAAGGATACTCGAAACAAAATATCTTCATTGGCCTTGAACCAATCCCACAAAGGGTTCAATTCCTTGAACCTTCTCGCAATTTTCCAGGCACCGTTCATGTCTTTTTCATCCTCCGCTTCCACCGCCGCAAACCGAAGAGAATGATAAAGCTCCGAGAAGTGCCGGAACTTAGTTGGCATGCCCTCAATTACTAATACCGACTTTTGAGGGAAACGCATGATATCGGCAATGTGGACGGCTCTCTCCAAGATCTCACGTTGATCGAGTAATTTATCTTTTGTAAAACGATCGACCGCGAAGAATTTTGAGTCCTTTTTTCCAACTTTGAGATCATCCACATCGACTGATCTTGATTTCAAAAAGAACTCTGAACCTTCATCACCCTTTTTCTCCCCAAAACTGCCAAGTATGTACTCCAGTATCGTGAGAGCAATAGAATCGGTGCCCATAGACGGAAATTCCAACCCCTCGAGTTTGTCTCCTAATTTCCAAGGAGAGTTAAGCTTCGCCATCTTGAGCACCAAAAAGAGAACATCCAAATGCTCAAACGAGGCCTGAGGAGCCTTGACTTGGGTACGGAGGAAGTGTTGTAATTCAAATTTGTCCCGGAATGGCTCTTTCTGGTATTTGACTCGCGTATCCATCGCAGTTTGCAACTGCTGCAACAAAACTTCTCCAGTGTGAACCAGCCCGTTTGTCGCATCTAATAATCGCCGTTCTTCCCGCGATGCAGGTCCACTCGTAAGTGTCTTGTAGACCAGATCATGATCTATCTCTGCCCAGGCATGCATAAGCACCGATGCGACCTGTATCTCAATGACGGGATTTGACGCCTGGAAGTCCTCGCGTTGTCTTTTCGTTGACAAATTGTCGATTTTCATCCGTACCCGATAATGATCTGCTCGGTAGCCTTCAAACCGCTGTTTGAAAGCAAAAGATGAGGCTTTTGATGATGGCGATGACACGACGCTCACGTCCTTCTCCTCCTCTTCCTCCGGAAACTGCTTTTGATAGACATCAGCAAAAGCTTCGTACATAATCTTCTTGATCTTTTCCGCATCGCTTGGAAAATACAAGGCTATCCGCACACCAGCAAGATCAACAAGCTCATTTCGGATCTGGACAGAGTCCTTGTAGCGTTTTCCCTGATTTCTTACTCGCTCTCGGAGTTTCGCCTCGAGTCTGTTGCCTTGTTTGACTCGGTGTGTAACGATCGCTCGTATGCCATTGCTTGCGAGTAACGTCTCGCATAGTTCGTGGGCGAGGCTGGCAGCTTCTTCGTAGTAATATTTTATTTGAACCCAATCTGTGATAAAAGAAGCAATAGCATCGCCTCCAGAATCATTGTTGGGAGCTATATTCGATGAGGAAGGAGTCGTGGAGGTCATATTGTTTTGGGGTTTCGCTCTGAAGCGGGGAATTACAATTGGTGTTGCAATGCGCCGAGACGTCCGATATCGTTAAATTTGCGCCGGTAGGGGAGACGAGATTTGGCGAAGCGATATCCAATTTGATGTTAGAGAGGGACCGAAAGTATGTCGTAAATGAAGCTCGATATCATAGCTCTAAATTTTGATTCAACTTCCGTTCGCCTCATAGCGGGGAAAAGTCGAGTTGTTTTATTCAGTGGTATGCATATGCACACTGCCACATGCTGCAGTTGGCTGAACTTCAGGCGAATGAGAAACATGACAGGGCACCCTTCAAGGCTCACCAAGGGGGGCTGAAGCCTGAAGACCTGTGACACGTCATTGAAGCCTTGCGAAATATAATAGATAAATAATAGATAAACCATTTCCAACAATTCGGGTACCCGAGATATTGTTGGCTTCCAATTCAGAGGAGCCATGGGAACACCTTATGCAGATTACGTTCGCTCGCAGAGTGGTCGCAATCCATGTCTCTACAACTTATGTCAGTTTCTAGATCGCGATAAGATAGAAAATGATTGTCAAATCACGAGTCTTGAATTTTCGGCTGGGGAGGAAGTCCCGAATTCAATTGAACTCCAAATACAGGAGCTTTCCGAACTGCTCGATACATCGGTTCCAAGCTTAACTACCACAGGACGGATACTTTTTATCGAAGATTTGACGAGCGAGATCATCGAACTGCTTGGAGCATCACTGAACATCGACCCGTTATTTTTCGCTTCGCATATTTACGGTCCAACTGTTGAAATCACAGCCTCGAAACCATCAAGCGCCATTTTGCCCTCTAAGTCGAAAAGTCTCGATTTCTTAAGCTTGCAATATCAGCGAACCATAGAGTTTGACCATGTAGTGCCTCCTAAGAAGGTCTTCCGAGACAGTAATGTTCCCAGAAAAGTTGCAATCCTCCCCCCGACCAAGAAAACAAGCATTGGACTGGTGCAGTATGGGTGTTCAGTGCTTTCCACGAGAACAAGAAGCAATACATGGATAAGTGAGATATCTAAAAACGACCACCTCTTCGTCTTGCTAACGAATTGTAGGTATCATCCTGGTGGATCCCCCAATGAAGAACAAGTATACTTCTTCAGAGCAACAGATTACCCTCGGATCAAAACCGTTCCAAGGAGGGTATGAAGATTTTCTCGAGCGACCATCATTTCCCCGGCAAAATGATTCTTACCCTGAACGATTGTCACTTCGAAAAGATCTCATACATTACTGGCAAACGAAACGGCCTCCTGATTTCGATCTTGGAAATCCGACATTATTAAGCTTGGCTTACTACGCTATGAAAATCGCAGCAGCAGAATGGG
Source organism: Hymenoscyphus scutula (assembly GCA_001399465.1). Lineage (NCBI taxonomy): Eukaryota > Fungi > Ascomycota > Leotiomycetes > Helotiales > Helotiaceae > Hymenoscyphus > Hymenoscyphus scutula. Next base: position 6,816 of record LKTO01000114.1, on the reverse strand, counting down.
TTATTTACATCGAAGCAATGAGCAATATCATAAAACAATACGAATACTCAACCGAAGTAGAAGCTGGATCAACCGCAACTGGACAAGAAAGACTGACAACCATCGACACAGACTTGCGAGCTCTGCAAGTATGGGGACGTCGCAGTCTGCAAACACTTTACAAACTCCGTTCTGGGCTGAGGTTCCTCAAATATCGCATCAAAGATGGACAAGATGATGATTATCTGGCACTAGTCGATGATTACGAGCATCTTGTTTCCCAGGTAGACATCTACAGGCATCGACTTGAGACTCTTGTTCCTCTTCTCACATCCGTTGTTCAGATCACCGACACTCGTCGATCGCTAAGAGAGGCTGCGAATGTTACTCGATTGACAAACTTGGCCTTGTTTTTTGTACCCTTGTCGTTTATATCGAGCTTATTCAGTATTAACGATGGAGTGCCAGCAGCAGTGTATGGCATTTACTGCGCGGTGGCGATTCCTGTTTTTGGAATTGTTCTCTTTCTCGCCCACCCCCCATCATCTTTCAGATGGTTAGGATATGGGGCGCAGAGAAATACAGGAGGTTGACTGTTGTTGACGCGGAGAAGCTTGCTTAGTTGCGAAAGTGATTTAACAGAACGATGACCGAGTGTCATTTTTGACATCGGCAGAAACAAAGGCTCGGCTATTCTTTCGTAGGAGAACTTCGCTTGTTTCGTATACGTGAGGGGACTTGAACTACTTTTTATTTTACCCTATCGTAAATTGTGAGTTATACATAGTTAAAAAAGGGGGATTCCATAAGCTAATTTCCTGGATTTTCTAAGAGTGTTTCTCAAGCGTTCTAGACTGTAACTTGGAACTATCAGCCCAACGATTTCCATCATGTGGTGAGAGTAGAACCTTGATCTTTCTAACGTGGTGAAAATGGGCGAACACATATGCTGCAAGAGATGGCAAGCCAACCACAATCAGATCAACTTCGTATACTTGCACACCTCGACTCCACTAATGCGAATAGAGACTCGCACAACAAGTAAACATGGGTATCATTCCGCCTAGCAATAGCAAATAACCAAGCATCCCAAAAAGATAAAGTTATCAACCACCCCCAAGATATCGTTCCACATCCTCATTCTTGTAGAACATATTCCTCAACCTCTCCGTCTTCCTCTTATCCTTCTCACCCATCTTCCTAATCTTCCCCGCATCTAGTCTCTCTACCTTCTCCTTCCTCCTTCTATCCGCCTCTTTGGGTAATACCACGCCTATCCCCATTTTATCATCTTTCGGCTTTGTTTTGATGGGGAATTGTATGCCTTGTCCCGAAGCTCCCAGACCAAGTCGTGAATCTGGATCCCAACCGTAAGAGGAGAGATATGCTAGTCCTTTACGGTTTCTGTCGAGGTGGGAAGGAGGGTAGCTGTGTGTTAGACAGACTTGGTGGGCGAGGGAGGCTTCGTGGGGATGAGGTTTGGAGGGCGGAGGAGCATCTGGGGTATCTGTATTGTTTGTTTTGGTAGGATTATTGGGTGCGGGGAGGGATGAGAGGGGTAGGTTGCATATTTCGCAGACTTGTGAGGACGTTTGGTCTCCTGAAAGATCTGTCCCAGATGATGGACCTGCTTCTGTATGTGAAGGCTCTGCCGGAAGTACCAATTTGAGATAGAGGTCACTGACAGATTTCGCAGATGTACTGCTTGTAGGAGTGCTCGTCGTGGGGGCGTTTGATGTTGACGGTACGAACTTGACTCTTTTGCGCTTGATGCCTGCGCCGAATACCCTTTGGTCCTGTAATGGAATCTGGTAGGTATCGTCGTCGGAAATTTTTCTTCTTTTCAAGAAAAGCGCAGAGTTCCAAAGTTGTTGGTGGTTTGGATAATGTAGGTGGTGAATTGGAGGCCAAAGACGCTAAGGTTACCTCATACCCCTGAAATAAATGACGAAGGGCCAAGCTATTTTTAGCCATCCCTTTTCCATTTGCGACCGATTATTTACACTATTTACGCGACCCTCGGAACAATTTACGAGTAGAAAACACGAAGGGTGAAAGGCTTCCCCTCTCATTCATTCAAATCCTACCAAGATGCCGATTCCCTTCCTTTCAACGGTCTTCTGGTATGGGGTTCCGGGTATGCCCAGCGGCTGGACCATTCTGTACGGCTTCCTCGCAATCATCGTCCTCTCCTTTACGAAATGGGTTTCCATAGGCACAACCAACACCTCCGAGAGAAAACTGCACGGGAAGGTGGTGATGATGACGGGAGGGACGTCGGGCATAGGAGCAGCGACGGCTCTGGATCTGGCATCGCGAGGCGCACAGCTCATACTCCTCGTTCACCAGTCCCCCACGGACATCTTCCTCGTCGACTACATTGACGATTTGCGCGAACGATCGGGAAACCATATGATATACGCCGAGCAGGTCGACTTATCATCGCTATGGGGCATACGTAAATTCGCAACCAAATGGATTGATAACGCACCACCTCGCCGACTCGACATGATAGTTTTATGTGCCTCGACTCTAACTCCTCCCGGGAAGGCTCGGATTTTGACTGATGAAGGTTTGGAGGAGACGTGGATGGTTAACTACCTCGCCAACTTCCATCTACTCAGCATCCTCAGCCCGGCAATTCGAACACAGCCTCCGGACAGAGATGTGCGAATTATTTTCACGACTTGCTCGGCCTACCTCAACTCACCCCCGATCGGAGATGGAAGCGATGCTCTGAAGAAGAAGGAATGGTCAACATCGAAAGCCTACGCTCGTAGTAAATATGCGCTGAATGTTTTTGGACAATCATTTTCGAAACATTTGGAGGCATACAAGCGACCGGATGGAGCACCTACAAGTGCGCGGGTGGTGTTTGTGGATCCTGGATATTGCCGGACGCCGGGTATGCGAAGATATCTCACGCGGGGAACTCTCTGGGGCTTGTCCATCTACTTGGTTTTATGGCAGAGCGTGTGGCTTTTGTTGAAAAGCCCGGAAGGCGGTGCTCAGAGTTTTCTATATGCGGCTATGGAAGCTACCCTCGGTCGCGGCCATGGAGGAAAATTAATCAAGGAATGTCGGGAGATGGTTTTTGCAAGGAAAGATGTTATGGATGAAAAGATTGGAAAGAAGTTATGGGAGGGTACTGAGAAACTTATTGAAAGAGTGGAGAGGGAAGAGGCTGTGAAAAGAGCTTTAAAAAAGAAGGAGCAGGAGGAAGAAGAGAAGAAGCAAACATCTGAAAAGGCTGCACCAAAGGCAGATGCGAATGGAAACGGCGACAGCAGGACCACCAAGTCCCGCAGGCAAAAGAAGGCGAAATGATTGCCCAAAAGTATCATCTAAGTATGTACGAAGTATTGACATAGCATAGCACCGGAGTTGGAGGCTGAATCATGTTTATTATATCAAGTCGAAACCGTCCACCTACAAGCGAATAGCCTCGTATGTTGGTTTCTTGCATCCCACGAGCGAACGCCCGAATTGAAAATCGACCTCGCTCTCGGCAACCAATATTGGTATTGGGACGAGTCGCGAATTGAATTGCTGACAGAACGATCGTACCTGTGGGTTGCTCGTCTCTCTGCCCCCAAGTCCATTTGTCAATTTGTCAATTTCCACCGACGTTTCACAGGCTCAATATATAATTATGGAGCCTGCTGATACGAAGAACACGATAGTTATCATCTCTTTTGTGGGGTGGGGCCATTTAACAATTGCTGCTCGCACTCTACAACTGTTGTGGCGTACAAATCCGTTTCATTTTCCCAGTGGTGTATTTTTGGCCCCGGGGTCACACATGTCATTAAGAAACACAACCTTATTTGCCCTTCTTTTTCCGGAAGAATTACTCGCAGAAATCTGTTTATTGGTTGTCTTCAGGTGCGATCGTTGCTTACATGCCCGCGGTCAAGGATGCCCAGTGGCAGCAAAGACGAGATCCGAAAGGATTCGTTTGTAGGCGCAGCTTTCAACAGGATCTGCTGTGCCCATTCCTTGTACCTCTTTGCAACACCACTCCGCTTCAATCTGAGTCGTATTATGGCCAGACGCCGTTCTCTTCGAGTTAAAGACCCTGGCCAACCCGGTCGTGGGCCCAGATCTTTACAAACTTTGAGATTCCTAAAGCTCCACCCGATGCGCCATTGCGATCCCTTGTAGCTCCTCCATACTCCCACCAAACAACAATAGAAACTCCCATTTCGGTGCCTCATTTATTTTTACTGCTGTGCCCGCCTACCTTGTTGGTAGTGATGAAAAGGTCTGGTCTCGCTGTATCTAGGAATAAGTTTTACTAATCTCCGCATTTCATCTAATACTTTTGTCGTTTAGTCGACATACCACACTCGTTTTATTTCCTTTTTTCTTTCTGGGGGTTGATGGCTCGATTGTCGACATAGCACTATCTTTTTTCTTTCTTTCTTGAGTCTCTACATACCAACATACAAGGTATGCCTCCAGAGGTTCGAGAAAATCGTCCTTCTTCGGAGTATATCCAAAGTCCGATACCTAGACGATCCTGGAACAGACACAGCCAGATCGGAGGAAACTCGATACCGCAAGATCACCTGCCTAGTCCACACAACGATGAGGTATCTCCAATTTCTTCGCCCATATCGGCTCAGATATCACCTTCGGCGCCAGTAAGGGAGTCTCAACGATTCGAGTATCAGAATTTCCGTCCTCAGCCACAACATGTTTATACCGAACTTGATTTCACGAAGGGGGAGGCGAAGGCTATTGATCTTTCCTCTCCGGATGTGGTTAGGAAACCGGTTGCAGTGACTATTCGATCAAGGGCTCCGACTCCTAATGATACGCCACCGCAGACAGGGCAGCAGGAAAGCAGGTTACATGAATCGACCGAGCAACTGGGGAATTCGGGAAACCATGTCGATATTAGGGCTGGATGGAGACGACCATCGACGATTGTGCTCGATAAGTTATCACGATGGTCTGAAACGATTTATGGGGTTGTGTATTTCATTATTCCGATACTGTTTCTCATACTCGCTATAAGTCTTGCAACTCTCCATGGCCAGCCCACGGAGGAGAAAAAACGATGGGGTGTATATCTCAATTGGATGCAGATTGTAAGAACTATACAGTCTCCTTTGCCTAACCACCGTTCTAACTAGTTACAGGCTGGCACTTTGTTTCCTATTTTCTTTGCTCTTCTAGTTGGAAGGGCACTTGTCAAAGTAGCTGGATACCTACTGGAACGTGGAACGACTCTCATGAACTTGGAACAACTCATGGGGAGCCGGACAGTGAGCGGGGCATTCGACACGCAAATACAACTTCGCTCCTTCAATATACTTGGGCTCGGTCTTGTAGTACTGTTCATCTTCTCTCCCATCGGATCTCAGGGATTTCTTAGACTTTTAGGCGCAGTTAATACTTCCAAAACGTCACCTTCAATGGTACCATACTTTACGACCGACACGCAATCTCTTTTCGCCCAAGGAAATGCCATAGGCTCCGATCCGGTTCAATCGACCATCTTCCGATCTCTGTATACTGCCGCTGTGCTCTCTCCTTCGTCCATTAAAACGTCTCCAATGGACCTTTGGACTAACGTAAAGATACCCTTGCAGTCTTCTCTCGCACAAGTAAATGGAAGCGACTGGGTAACCATCACGCCAAACGATACTGTACTTTACAGCTCCCTTGTCGGTCTCCCAATCGGGGGCTTACAAAATGGGGAAACGGCATTGGAGCTCGAGAGTAGCTACATAGATCTAAGTTGCGGTTCACCAACGCGACAACCCGCCCTCGTATCGCTGAACTCGTTCTCCCACGACAGCGACAGCAACAGTACGCCTATCTCGCCCGAAAACGGGACATTCTATGGTGCGAATCCCGACAAAGTCACGGGCACCACAAACATAACATCCACCTGGTCCATAGGCCTAGATCGTTTCATCTCTCCAATGTACAACTCAACAATCTCCATCGTCTCGCCACCTCCAAAATATTGCACATCTGTAAATTCAACAGCTCCAGAAAGAGCACAAGCCTTCCTCACAGCACCATGTGCATTACGTTCTCTTTCGAACGAACAGGTAGAACCAAGTACCTTGCTCTTCCAATCAAACCCCATCGGTTCCTCCTCCACAAACCAAGCTTTCTGTCAGTTAAAAACGATATACGTACAATCTAAAATCCTCTGCTCGCTCGCTGCCAACACACCACCCATCTGTCGCGTAACAGCCCAGCGCCACTCCCAACTCCCACACGCACCCGAACTCCTAACCGCCCTCTCATTCCCCGAGATATTCCAAGCGATATCCCTCGGTTTACCCCGAGCCTTCCACGCCACAGGCACAAACTCGCACGCCGACCCCTCCATCTCATACCTAGTGAACACCGAAACCTCAAGTCTAATACCCAGTACCTCAACCTCATTCAGCACCACCAATCTCCCCTCAGATCTCTCAGGTCTCCCAGGGGACGTCCTAAGTCGACGTCTCGGCCAACTAATAAACACATACTACACACTCTCGCAAACCTACCCCACCATCCCCCTAGGCCACACGACGACCAGCACGCCCTCGTCCCTCTCGGGTCCCACTGCCCTGGCGAGCGTCACCATCACGGCGGAGTTCTGGGCCGTGTCTTGGGCTTGGTTTGCGTTCCTCTTCCTTGCTATTCTTATCATGTTACTCGCAAGTCTCGTGGGCACGATTCTGGAACGCAGGAATTCGAATCCGGATGTGCTTGGGAGTGTTAGTTCTATTGTGCGGGATAGCAAGTTTGTCGAGTTGGAGGTGAGGAGGGCGAGGGGTGGGGGCGTGTTGGTTTCGAGGTTGAATGGGGGGATGAGGGTTATGA